>CM062295.1:450544249-450737379 GCA_031216915.1 Pictodentalium vernedei | reverse complement strand
CCCTCCCACCACCCCCCCACCCCACCCCCCCTCCCCCCACCCCCCACCCCACCCATACACCATGACAAAAAATTTTTGTCAAACATTTGACACTAATTGATAATGAAATGGTGAGAGAAATAGATTTGGGACTTTAAAAATGGTTTCGGATAAACACTGAGTTAGGTTGGTTGGAATGGGAGGTGGGGGGTGGGGGGGAAGATATCCAGGCCTGGATATCTTCCCCTCCCCACCATGACAAAAAAATTTTTGTCAAACATTTGACACTAATTGATAATGAAATGGTGAGAGAAATAGATTTGGGACTTTAAAAATAGTTTCGAATAAACACTGAGTTAGGGTTGGTTGGAATGGGAGGTGAGGGGGAAAATATCCCAATATCCAGGCCTGGATATCTTCTCCCACACCATGACAAAAAATTTTTTGTCAAACATTTGACACTAATTGATAATGAAGTGGTGAAAGAAATAGATTTGGGACTTTAAAAATGGTTCGGATAAACACTGAGTTAGGGTTGGTTGGAATGGGAGGTGGGGGGTGGGGGGGAGATATCCAGGCCTGGATATCTTCCCCCCTCACCCCCCCCCCCCCCCACACCATGACAAAAAAATTTTTTGTCGAACATTTGACACTAATTGATAATGAAAAAATGGTTTCGAATAAACACTGAGTTAGGGTTGGTTGGAATGGAGGAGGTGAAGGGGAAGATATCCAGGCCTGGATATCTTCCCCCACACCATGACGAAAAATTTTTTGTCAAACATTTTACACTAATTGATAATGAAATGGTGAAAGAAATAGATTTGGGACTTTAAAAATGGTTTCGAATAAACACTGAGTTAGGGTTGGTTGGAATGGGGAGGTGAGGGGGATGATATCCAGGCCTGGATATCTTCCCCCCACACCATGACAAAAAATTTTTTGTCAAACATTGGACACTAATTGATAATGAAATGGTGAAAGAAATAGATTTGGGACTTTAAAAATGGTTTCGGATAAACACTGAGTTGAGGTGGGTTGGAATGGGAAGGAGGGGGGGGGGGGGGAGAAGATATCCAGGCCTGGATATCTCCCCCCCCCCCTCCCACCATGACAAAAAACAATTTTGTCAAACATTTGACACTAATTGATAATGACATGGTGAGAGAAATAGATTTGGGACTTTAAAAATGGTTTCGAATAAACACTGAGTTAGGGTTGGTTGGAATGGGAGGTGAGGGGGAAGATATCCAGGCCTGGATATCTTCTCCCACACCATGACAAAAAATTTTTTGTCAAACATTTGACACTAATGGATAATAAATGGTGAAAAGAAATAGATTTGGGACCTTTAGAAATGGTTTCGGATAAACACTGAGTTAGGGTGGGTTGGAATGGGAGGGGGGCAGGGGGGGGGGAGAAGATATCCAGGCCTAGATATCCCCCACCCTCCCACCATGACAAAAAAAATTTTGTCAAACATTTTACACTATTTGATAATGAAATGGTGAAAGAAATAGATTTGGGACTTTAAAAATGGTTTCGAATAAACACTGAGTTAGGGTTGGTTGGAATGGGGAGGTGAGGGGGATGATATCCAGGCCTGGATATCTTCCCCCACACCATGACAAAAAATTTTTTGTCAAACATTAGACACTAATTGATAATGAAATGGTGAAAGAAATAGATTTGGGACTTTAAAAATGGTTTCGGATAAACACTGAGTTAAGGTGGGTTGGAATGGGAAGGAGGGGGGGGGGGAGAAGATATCCAGGCCTGGATATCTCCCCCCCCCCCCCTCCCCACCATGACAAAAACAATTTTGTCAAACATTTGACACTAATTGATAATGAAATGGTGAGAGAAATAGATTTGGGACTTTAAAAATGGTTTCGAATAAACACTGAGTTAGGGTTGGTTGGAATGGGAGGTGAGGGGTTAGATATCCAGGCCTGGATATCTTCTCCACACCATGACAAAAAGTTTTTGTCAAACATTTGACACTAATGGATAATGAAATGGTTGAAAGAAATAGATTTGGGACTTTAGAAATGGTTTCGGATAAACACTAGTTAGGGTGGGTTGGAATGGGAGGGGGGGAGAAGATATCCAGGCCTAGATATCCCCCCCCCCCCTCCCCACCATGACAAAAAAAATTTTGTCAAACATTCGACACTAATTGATAATGAAATGGTGAGAGAAATAGATTTGGGACTTTAAAAATGGTTTCAGATAAACACTGAGTTAGGGTTGGTTGGAATGGGAGGTGTGGGGGGGGGATATCCACACCTGATATCTCCCCCCCCCCCCACCACCATGACAAAAAAAGTTTTGTCGAACATTTGACACTTAATGATAATGAAATGGTGAGAGACATAGATTTGGGACTTTAAAAATGGTTTTGGATAAACACTGAGTTAGGGTTGGTTGGAATGGGAGATGGGTGGGGGGGGGGGAGATATCCAGGCCTGGATATCTTCCCTCCACCATGACAAAAAATGTTTTGTCAAACATTTGACATTAATTGATAATGAAAGATATCCAGGCCTGGATATAAACAATGAGAAAATTAACTACCCACAAAAGATTTGATATTTTTATTCACACCAGACTATATCAACAACAACAACCTAACAAAGCAATGTAATTTGTTATAGCACTTAAACAATAAAAGTTGTTATAGCACATGAAACATTGTATACAAACAACAGGAATGATGCAGCTTGAAGCTACTTCCCATAATTTTCCATCTTTGACACTGCCATGGTCAATTTTCAAGGTACATGGGTAACTCTGTGGTTGGAATGGGAGGTGGGGGGGGGGGGGGGGTAAGGGTATCCATTCCTGGATATCTTACCCCCCCCCCCCCCACCATGACAACAAATTTTTTGTTAAACATTTGACACTAATTGATAATGAAATGGTTAGAGAAATAGATTTGGGACTTTAAAAATGGTTTCAAATAAACACTGAGTTAGGGTTGGTTGGAATGGGAGGTGAGGGGGAAAATATCCAATATCCAGGCCTGGATATCTTCTCCCACACTATGACAAAAAATTTTTTGTCAAACATTTGACACTAATTGATAATGAAGTGGTGAAAGAAATAGATTTGGGACTTTAAAAATGGTTTCGGATAAACACTGAGTTAGGGTTGGTTGGAATGGGAGATGGGTGGGGGGGGTGGGGGGGGGGGGAGATATCCAGGCCTGGATATCTTCCCTCCACCATGACAAAAAATGTTTTGTCAAACATTTGACATTAATTGATAATGAAAGATATCCAGGCCTGGATATAAACAATGAGAAAATTAACTACCCACAAAAGATTTGATATTTTTATTCACACCAGACTATATCAACAACAACAACCTAACAAAGCAATGTAATTTGTTATAGCACTTAAACAATAAAAGTTGTTATAGCACATGAAACATTGTATACAAACAACAGGAATGATGCAGCTTGAAGCTACTTCCCATAATTTTCCATCTTTGACACTGCCATGGTCAATTTTCAAGGTACATGGGTAACTCTGTGGTTGGAATGGGAGGTGGGGGGGTGGGGGGGGGGTAAGGGTATCCATTCCTGGATATCTTACCCCCCCCACCATGACAACAAATTTTTTGTCAAACATTTGACACTAATTGATAATGAAATGGTTAGAGAAATAGATTTGGGACTTTAAAAATGGTTTCGAATAAACACTGAGTTAGGGTTGGTTGGAATGGGAGGTGAGGGGGAAAATATCCAATATCCAGGCCTGGATATCTCCTCCCACACCATGACAAAAAATTTTTTGTCAAACATTTGACACTAATTGATAATGAAGTGGTGAAAGAAATAGATTTGGGACTTTAAAAATGGTTTCGGATAAACACTGAGTTAGGGTTGGTTGGAATGGGAGGTGGGGGGGGGGGGGGGGGAAAGATATCCAGGCCTGGATATCTTCCCCTCCCACCACCCCCCACCCCACCCCCCTCCCCCACCCCCCACCCCCACCCATACACCATGACAAAAAAATTTTTGTCAAACATTTGACACTAATTGATAATGAAATGGTGAGAGAAATAGATTTGGGACTTTAAAAATGGTTTCGGATAAACACTGAGTTAGGGTTGGTTGGAATGGGAGGTGGGGGTGGGGGGAGATATCCAGGCCTGGATATCTTCCCTCCACCATGACAAAAAATGGTTTGTCAAACATTTGACATTAATTGATAATGAAAGATATCCAGGCCTGGATATAAACAATGAGAAAATTAACTACCCACAAAAGATTTGATATTTTTATTCACTCCAGACTATATCAACAACAACAACCTAACAAAGCAATGACATTTTTAATGCATTGACAAGAACAATGTAACTGGAATAGTGGAATGAAATATTTTCATGCGCCGAAGGCGCGCAGGGACAGTATGGAGAGCAAGCCCCTTTCGACCCTCTTTAGTTGTGTGAGATTTGGCTTTAGCTTTGGCTTGTCTGGCCGTGGAAAAGTAGGAAGAGTTAAGGTAATCAGCGGCGTCTGTGTCTCCTGCGGTTTTTCTTTGGAGGAGGAGGATGTGTTGGAGAGATAGTAGTTGGTGGAGTTGACGGATGAGGCAGAAGAGTTGGTTCTTCTTTAGCTATGTACGGCCTGATTCTTGCTGCTGTTTCTTGAGGTTGTTGTTTGGACCCTATAAGACAGCTTGTGAGGATTATCATCATAGAGTTTGCTGGAAATTTTCTTTCCAGGTAGTAGCTGTAGTCTTGCTGGATCGTGCTTCGAACAGTCTCGTCTGGTATCTCCTCCCCTAGGAATGCCTCCATGGACTCCGGGAAGCTCTCCTCCTGGTCGGACTCCTGGTCCAAAGAAGCTGGAGAAGCAAGAGCTGGAGGGGTGGAAGGTGCGTCATCTGGGACAGCTTCCTGCACCATTGACAGAGCATCCGCCTCCATCTCCTCTTCAGATGAAGAGTCTGATGAGCTGGAGAATGAACTGTCACCTGACGACCCACAGTCCTCTGGACCCTCCTCCTGGGAGGGGGGTACCGGGTGGGACAAGGGTTGTTCAGGGGTGACAGGAGTTTCCCTTTGACGCCCTCGCTTGCCTCCTTCTCTTCCTTTTCCTTCTTCTTTTTCTCCAGGAACTCCGTCATTCAGCGGGCATCTCATCGTTTGGCGGAGGGTCCCTTCTTTCTCGTCCTCTTCTTCTTCTTGGTGGTGGCTGTACTACTCCGGTGGCCTTCATCCAGCTTTTCCGTGTCACTAGGAGGGTGACCAGTGTGAGGGGAAATCCCCTCGCGAAAGGTGCTACACCTCTCCAAGGACGGTGGTTCAGGTTCTTTGTCAAAATCCACTGTCAGGTGAATTCTACCCTTGAGCACCTGGATACTCCAGGTGGTTGCAAGGGTAGCCTTCACTCTGACAAGTGTCTCTTGGATTACCAGTGGGAGCTCCATTGATCATTTGTTAGCACCTCGGAGTCCAAGTTGCGAATGTCGTGATAATGCTGTGACCTATACCTACTGGAATAGTATAAGTTTCACGTTATTATATACTGATTTCACTAATCAACTCGAATGGCCATGTACACAACATTGGACTGATTGGTTTTATGGCTGAAGAAACCACGCTCTATCTAATTGCTGATGACACGCAGGTGAGTGTTATTGGGCTTCCAGGTTTCCCTTAATCCTTGTTAATCTGGATAATGATTTTTGAACTTTCTTCTTCATTACAGCAAAAACATTGGTATCAGGATTGACATAAAATCCATTATTATCTTTGCAATGGAGATGTTGTAGGAAGGATATGACAGGAAATTTTTCCTGTCAAATCTGTGAAAAAACTGAATTTTATTTTGTCATGTTTGGAGGTGGGGGAATCCAGGCTTGGATATCTCCCCCTTCCCCACCTCCCATTATAACCAACTCAGTGTTTATATTCCAAAGCAATATTTCCACCTTAAACACTTTTTATCCCCATTTCATTGTCATTTTTGTCATAGGTCGGTTACTGGGTGAGGGCAAGATATCCAGGATGGTCTTGAAAAAAAAAAAAAATTCTGCAAAAACTCTTTTCTCACCATTTCATCACCAAATAATGTCAAATTAATCAAAAAAAATTTTTTATGGGTGGGGGGGGGGGGGAAGATATCCAGGGTGGGGGGAGGGAAATATACTAGGATATCCGGGGGTGGAAGATATTCTGTTACACCGGTACCATCACTGGCCACTGGGTCGGAAAAGCTCACCTAACCTCGTGTCAACTCATGTTTGCGTCCAAATTCTGATACTGTGTTCAGGTTCAGTGTCTCGAAAATATCAATCCAACCCCTATACCTTTACCACTCCTTTACTTTACGCACACCTGTGGCTTATTCGCTGGTCAGAACCCCTCATATTTGTTCATTTTCGGCCTTTAAATCAATACGCCCCCCCAAAAAATGAAACCGAAACAAAAACTCAACTATTTTTGTAAAAACCGAACCGAACCGAAACCAAGGCAAAATTCCATAACTGCACAGCTCTATAAATTACATCAGCTACTGTTACATAGGCCTAACACATCTCCACTACTAAATTACATCAGCTACTGTTAACATAGGCCTAACACATCACCACTACAAAATTACATCAGCTACTGTTCAAACAAAACAACAGACAGTCGACATAATCCATTTTACAGTAAACCCCAGTGGCCAGTTATCGTCACCGTGTTCACCTGGGTCAAATTTGCATTTTCCACCCATCGTGGGGTTGGGTGTGTGAGACATAATCCACTTGTCATGTACTGTAGCTTCCCACAACACAGATACATTTCTCTTATTTGCATTTTTGTCTCCAAAGTAACTCTAGTTTTTCTTTCTCTTCCAGTTTTGAAGCAAAGTCCTTGTTCTTGTCCTTGGGCTTGCAATTGCTTGTGTGGTGATATTTAGTTTTGTCTTTCATATCGTTTCCTGAACATTTCTGCTCTCTTGTGTATGTTTCTGTTTTCTGTTAATAGTCTTTTATTTTCTTTATAAAACAGCGCCCATCCCTTGCTACTAGTTTGCGAGCACAGGTTTTTTGTTGACTGAAATGAGAACAAGAAAAATATTTGCCAATACTCTAAGGGGCACATGAATCCCAAAAGTGAAGTTGTTGAGTGAGTGGGGTGGGGGTCGGGGTGGGGGTGAGTGGGGAGGGGGACACAACTTTGGACAGGCAAGTTCATTAGATCAAATAGACATGCAAATTAGATATATAATCCAACCATGTAGTTTTTGCAGTATGTTTTCTCTGTCAGTGCATTTCAAAAATCTAGTTTTGATTCAGTCAGTGAGTCAACTGAATATTTCGTTGCACAGGATCATACAATCAGAAGGGCGGCATAACAAACCATTATTTCCCTTCAAAATAATGGTCCCACCCTGCCTGATTAAAACTGTTCCCCACTTACAGTGTATTTTGTCGTTTAGTATAATATATGTCTGAAAACATGTCATTTTGTATTAAGGTTTGATAATTATTGTTGAATAAAATATATTATTTTACTAAGGGCATTGTTGTCTTTCATGGAACATGTACTCATATATCCCATTTAAACCCTGTGTACGAAATGTCCCACCTTATGTACAAAACGTCCCAGAATCTTGTGTACGAAATGTCCAAAATGGCCATGTACAACACGGTAATGTACAAAACATCCAGCTCCCCCTTGATCTATATTCAGGTGGGCATAAACCCACCCAGGTGGGCCAGTGTCTACCGAAATCATTAAAATTGGGCTATTGAGGCGGTCAATTACTTGCTCTCGTCAACAAAATTTCAGATGGGCTGTAAGGATCTGGAGCAATCACCCTCCCCAGAATGACAGGTCTGGATTGATAGGTTTAGCCTTTTCAAAGCCCAAAAATGACAAAGAAGCTTTAATGCTTATCTGCTTTGCAACTTCAAATGCAAGATCGTGACTCCACTCTACTCTTGTCTCTAGAGCAAACAAAATGTCCAAGTGTCATTAGTGAGAGTCAATAGGCATTGCAAATGTTGAAATCCAGGTTCATTAAAGTAGGCCTTCAGATTGGTCTGACTTTGGGACATCGCAGACTTTCCAAGTCAGTTGCTGTTCCTCCTCCTCGAAGAATATGTTTTTGATAATATTGGCTACCAGAAAATGCCACTTTCTTTAAATTGGGGTGCAGGGGGCGGGGGGGGGGGGGGGGGGCATCTTCGGCCTTGGCAATCCTGCTGCTGTTTTGGTGTTTGTGAATATCTATTGAGGTAGCCCCAATTTCAACTTCGACCTGCTTTTAGACCACAATATGCATTGCAGTCTCCTTTTAGTAAACTTGAAGTAGCCTTGTAAAATTCTTTGCAAGTCTTGGCTATATTATAGGGAGCCAAGACTTACTTAGAAACAACAGTGAACAGGATATTAATTGATTGACATTATGACTTATTTAGCAAGAATGCATACAAATCTCCAAGCCTTTTGTCTTTTTTTTGACAATCTTGCTGCTGTTTTGGTTTTTATGAATATCTATTGAGGTAGCCCCAATTTCAACTTTGACCCGCTTTTAGACCATAATATGCATTGCAGTCTCCTTTTGGTAAACTTGAAGTAACCTTGTAAAATTCTTTGCAAGTCTTGGCTATATTATAGGGAGCCAAGACTTACTTAGAAACAACAGTGAACAGGATATTAATTGATTGACATTATGACTTATTTAGCTCGAATGCATACAAATCTCCAAGCCTTTCGGCTTTCATGGCTTAATTACTTTTTATGAAACTGGTCAAAAAGCATCAAAATCAAAACATATTATGTGTTGGATATCCCCTCTAATTTGGGAACATTCCTGTTATTTGGGGCACTGAGTTCCGGTATGAGTTTCACTGTTTGGTGGAATTTAAAGAGCTGATTGAAAGTCAAGACAGTCATACCAGTAGAATTTACAAAAGTATTACCATATATTTAATTTATAACAAATCAAAATAATCGACAGAAAATGAGAAATTGAAAAAATATGCATGGCTGTTTTGGAGCCAAGACATTTACAGTATAATGTACATCCCAAAGAGGCAAAATATGGCAGTGGCTTGATCAATGATTTGAAAAATATACCTGTAAGTTGTTATAGAACATACTTGCAAATGTGTATGTCTCACAATTATAAAGTCTTTTGGATCACTTGTTAGTGAGCAGGTCCACATTTTTTCAGTGTGTTCCCATATGCATTGCCGGCAATGTTGAAGTGTGTGGTTCCCGGGAGACACCACCCAATAATCTAACCCAAAGGGTGTGACTGTGAATTTAACAAAATTGTAAAAAAATCATTAAAATACAAACACACTTCACAGTTATGCCTAACAATAACATGGAATTATTAACCCCTTAAACACTGCACACAATATCAAAATTAGTTGTTTTTGCACTTGAGAGAAAAGACTATATGGGCTTCCAGCACTCGATCAGTTAAGCCATCAAAAAGTACCCAGGGTGATCCATTCAGTATGTGATTTTTTTTTCCCTGGGGAACTAGGGAGAATACAGTTCTGTCCAGCATGAGGTGAAATAAAGTTGGGTATCAATATTAGCAGCAGAAAAATATACTCCTGGCCTCTTTCCTTTGACCTATCCATACTTCTGATGGACCCTCATTTATGCCCCAGGAGCTTGTTTTAACTGGTACAGTGCTAGAAGCCCATATTTGAGCTCTGCTAAAAAGTGCTGGTGTGCCAGTTAAAAGGCTTCATGTCCCTTGGATGTGCTTTATATTCTATTAGAAGTAAAACATTTCAGTTAATATCATCGTGTCATGTGTCTTGTCAGTAAAGATGTTATTTGTCAAACAGGTGAACATATGGGCTGGTGGTTTGTGAGAAGATTTTTAAATGTTTTTCCCATGACAGATTTTATAGGACCAAGGATCAATCAAGATTTTTTTTACAAGTTTTAACTGTATGGTTATACTAGTCTCCTCATAATGCTTCATACAAAATGTCAATTACAAGGGGCCGTGAATGGTTCATGAAAAACAAAATGCCTAAAACAGTTCAAAGTCTGTTCTGTTTTATGATGTTCCCCCATAGTGGTGCCATATAATCCTTTTTGCATAAATCATTACGGGCACATCATCCAGAATATTTTGTTAATAGGTTATTTTGGGGAAAATAACATGATGTACCATGAAAATAAGTTAAACTAGATGCAAAGTGTTGGGAGCCATCACTGTGGATCTGGCTTTTCAGACGGTTTGTTATTAGAACAGTATACAGTACAGTAAAACCTTCCCTGAGAGGCCACCTGTCTTGAGAGGCCTGTGAAACGATGTACCAAATAGCTGTTTTGAGTTCCAGGGTTCAGGGTATTTATATCATTATTATATTATTATATAAATTAGATATTTATAATGAAAAGTCATGTTTTCCAGTCAAATTTCACACAATAGCAGGCTGTATGATGGTCAAGGAGCTTTTATTACAGCTAATATGTAAAATTTCCAAGTTCAAGAGCAGTCACTCTTCGATGAACAAAAAGATCGGAATGAAATTAAAATTTGATGTGGAGGTACCCACCAGGAAGCTACATACCGGTACAAAAAATCATTTCAATATTTCCATCCATAGCTTAAAAAGATGCAGAAAACCTGTTATAACTGTTGAATTTCCAAGTTCAAGGGCAATAACTCTGTAATAAACCAACTGAGTGAAATGGAATTAAAACATGATCTGTAACCCATCAGGAAGCTACATACAAAAACGCATCTCAATATCTCCATCGATAGCTGAAAGAAGTGCAACATTAGTGAAGAAAAGTGCTGAAATCATTTATAACTGTAAAATTTTCATGTTCAAGGTCATTAATTCCCCTAATAAACCATACAAGCAGAATGGAGTTGAAACTTGATCTGTAAGTGCTCATCAGGGAGCTAGATACAAAAAGTCATTTCAGTACTTCCATCCATAGCTGAAAAAAGTACAGAAAACCTGTTTTAACTGTCAAATTTCCAAGTTCAAGGACAATAACTCAGTAATAAACCAACTGAGTGAAATGGAATTAAAACATGATCTGTAAGTGCTCATCAGAAAACTGCATATAATTTCAATATTTCCAACCATAGCTGAAAAAAGTGCAAAAAGTCTTTTTACTGTTTAATTCCCAAGTTCAAGGGCAATAAGTCTGTAATAAACCAGCTGAGCAGAATGAAATTGAAACTTGTTATGCAAGTACCCAGTCCCACCAGGAAGCTATATACAAAAAAATCATTTCAATATTTCCATCATCAGCTGAAAAAAGTGTAGAAAACATAGGAGAGATGGTCAAACAGATGAATGGACACATGAATGGATGGACAGGCTAATGACTAAAGGGTACCCATATTAGACAGAGAGGCCCCAATAATATGATTTTCATGTTACTTTTTATTATCCTTGTACATAAGGTTATGTTGGGACAAAATCATGGCACTTTTTCACAATGGAAATCATTTTTGTGAAAAGCAAAAAATTTTGTAAATCTGTGTTGAACTATATTCTAGCTGATGCCAGTTAATGCTGTGTTCTGCCATCTTTCAGAATATGGGACAGGGAGGCATGCTGTATACTGCTCAGTGCTCAATATCATTTGAAGTGAAGTGCGGTATTGTTGAGTCCTGGCCTCGGGAAAATGTATTCAAGAAAAACATCTCTGATCATCTGAACACCGTTCAATCCGATGGCGCACATTAAGTAGGAATTCCAGAATTATTACCTAATATTTACCTGAAATAAGTGTATCAACCCACAAAGGACATTTTTTATATAATGGTGAAAAAGCAATAAGTAGGTTTCAATTTTAAATAAAACAAATTTATAATGATGTTATGGTTAAATGCGACCCAAATTCCACACACATATTCAAGTGTTATATTGTACTAAATTTTTAACACAAGTGGGACTTGATAATTACCTAGAATTAGTTAATCTAAACACATGGCTCCTTGATATCCTGATACTGGTCCAGCTGTACTACTGTGGGGAGCAATAACCTGCCATCTGACACTTGGCCACTTAATACAGACCCCATGTGGAATGTAGACATGAGATTTAATGTTGATAGTATCATTCTGTCTTACTTATAAATGAGGTCAGTGATAATTTTTAGCCCGACTGTTTACAGTGAGGGCTATAGTCATGACTTTTGTCTGTCTGTCTGTCTGTCTGTCTGTCTGTCCGTCCGTCCGTCCGTCCGTCCGTCCGTCCGTCCGTCCGTCCGTCTGTTAACATTTAGAGTTTTGGTTAAAGTATGTGGTTAAAATTTTTTACTGAAGGTTCAAGTGGGTTTTATTTTCTTCCTGTTTAGTCATGACTTTCTTCTGTCTGTCTGTTAACATTTGGAGTTTTGGTGAAAGTTTGTGGTTAAAGTTTTTTTTAGTCAACCTTAAAGTTTTTTGGGTTTTTTTTTCTTTTAAATTGATTTACTATTGATTGTTTATTCTCATTTTGTTTTTATCTTTTTTTATGTTTCATGTTATTTTGGGAAATATTTAACCCCTTTTTGTATGGCAATTTAACTTTCAACTTCCAGGTTAAAGTTTTTAGTTGAAGTTGTTTTTTTTTTTTTTTTGTGGGGGGGGGGGGGGGGGGGGAATTACTCCTTTAATTCTTCAAGCAGTTTAGTGGACTGTCACTGTTTCTTATTTGGGACAATGTCTGATATCTACTGAACATTTCTACAGTGATTTTGATTAATATTGGCATGATTTTAACCCCTTTTAAACATGTTTTCAGACTTACTTTCTTTGTATTTGAAATTAGACTTTGCCACATACTTTCTTACTCTAATTCTTGTATGGACAATACAAATTAATGATTCCATTTACATCAGTGATTTCTTTTATCAGTTTTAGGAAATATTTAACCCTATTTTGCCAATCAATTTCAGTTAATATTCCCAGCTTAAAGTTTCGGATTAAAGTTTTGCTTTTCAAGGTTCTACCTTTCATTCTCCAAACACTCTGTTACAACGTCATTTCCTGTTTTTTTCATTTTGGGCAAGGTCTTCTGAAGCTGTACACAGTGGTTTCAAATAATAGTGACATTAATTTAACCCTTTTCACAACGCTTTTCGAATTTAGTTTCTCTAAATTTCAAATTAGACTTCTACCACATACTTTATTACTTTTTATCCCCTCCCACAAGGGAGGGATATAGCACACAGCTCACTCCGTCCATCTATCTGTCAGTCCATCCGTCCATCCATCAGTCCATCCAGCTGTCCGAACTTTCTTTATGCCATAACTTAAACAAAAGTTAACAGATTTCAAATCTTTTCAGAACATGTCTCTAGGTCAAGTTTGATGACCACAATTATCCAATGAAACCACAATTATCCAATGAAAATTGTTGAAGTTATTTCCCTGCCCCTTCCCCCAATTAGGCATTTTTTTTTCTTTTCTCCAATATTTATTTATTTATTTGATGGAGTTTAAGGTCACATAGTTTTGCACAATGGCTAATCATGACCACGACAGTTTTATGGGTGGAGGAAGCCGGAGTACCCAGAGAGAACCACCGAGCAACTATCAGCTCCCCAACATACTAACTCCACACAAGCAGGGTTAGCATTGGTTGAAGACAAGTGCACCATCGACGTGCAGTACGAGATAGTACATGATGTCACCATGCCCCCACATGGGCAGTGGGGGTGAAGTGTTTTGCCCAAGGACACAACGCGGTTGCCGCAGTCTTTCCTCCAATATGCATTTTGAACTATTTACAGCCACTACATGTGGAACCTTTTTCTAAACTCACTTTTTTTTCTTTCCTCCAATATGCATTTTGAACTACTTACAGCCATTACATATGGAACTTTTGTTTAAACTCAGGTGATCCCCCCCCTCCCCCAATTAGGAATTTTTTTTTCTTTCCTCCAATATGCAGTTTGATCTATTTACAGTCTCTACATGCAGAACCTCTTTTTAAACTTAGGTACCCCCCCCCCCCCCCCCTCCTTCATCTTTAATCCTTCACCTAACACAAGTTGAAGCCAACAGTACAAATTATTTTTCTGAAACTTCAAATTTTTTCATTTTTTACTTCAAACCATGTCTTCCATTAATAGGTCATGAGGTATGTTTTGGAGTAGAGAAATTAAAAAATAAAATTTGAATAGCAAATTTTGTATGTTAGGAGTGCAGATATGGCAGATTCGTAAGGTAAATGGTTAACAAAAAATGGCTAGAGCTGACTATTTTATGTCTAAGCATTGCCATTGCTGGGACAGTCGGGCAGCATGTGTGACATCACTCTAGTTGTTTATTTTCTTGAAATTATACAAAAATTAATCATTTTACCACCCAATTCCAGTTATCCATGAAATGTATTTTCCCTAGAAAAATTGATTTAATTTTCAAAAGAAAAATATTCAGTACAGTAACATAAAAATATGGGAGCGATTTAGACTGGTGTATAGAACTTTTTCCAGTGAGCATGATACTTATGATTTCACTGAATGGGCTGACTACTCATCCCATTTAGGGGTAGTGGGGTAAGGGGATAGATCAAGTCCAAAGCAGGCCCCGAGCTCAAGGCTGCTGCAGAGCTAGGGATTTTGCCATTTTCCCCTCTATATTTCAAAGTTATGAAATATAAAGGTGAAAGAGCAGATCCTACCAGCCAGTCACTACTCCAAGTTGCCTCAGAAACTCCTGCACCAAGCCTTGTAATTTACAGATTTTCTTACATGGCTTAACCCTTTACCATCCATAACAACCAAAGCCTGCCTGTAATATTATATATGCAAAAGTCACTCTACCAGCTCATCAATTTTTCTTTTTGTTATTCCAAACCATAGTTTATGACCACTTATTGCAAAAAGCTTGATGGGTCACAAGTTATGGTTTGGAAGAAAAAAAAAAGCAAAATGAGTAATTTTTACAGGAGATGACATCATACTTTCAAGCCGTTTGTGTTAGGTAAGGGTTAATAAAAATGTTGTTCAGAATATCAAGTTAATCGAACTACCAACCAATAGCTGAATGTGGCAATAGTCAAAGCATGTCAGCATCCATTTTCCACATGCAATGTACACAAATGTCTGAGTAGATAGTAAGAAAATAGAATTGCATACAAAATGGCACTTTTCAATTTCAACATCTTATCTATCACATCAGTTCCAAGTTAGTAGGTTTATTGAGACATTGTATCACATTATTACAAGAACTGTTCTTCACAGAGAGAAATATTACTTCCACCTGTTCACTTGTTATCACAGTAGCTCTCAGTCATAATAGATTTTCAAATGCATCAAGACTTAGAATCCATCTAACACTGCCAGGCACATGGCAGGTTTATGTTCCTGATTTTTTTTTACATTTTCACTTGACTTGTTGATTCATTCCAAGTAAACCACTTTATAAGTGGATTCTCACACTCATGTTTTCACACATGCGAACCAACATCTAAATGATACCAAAAATGAAAAAAAAGTGATTTGATTAAAATTTTGCACTTGACGGATTTATGCACTCAAAGGATGAAATGCAACTTCAACTTCGTATGTCAATCAAATGATTCTCCACGAAATGCATGAGTGAAAAGGCAGTGAGTAGCATTACTGAAGTTTGTTGTAGAGCTGAAACAGTTAAACGATTAATTCATTTTTCAATGATCAACATCTTGATAGATCCAAAAAGTAATTGATCGATTAACCATTACTTTTGAACTGCTGTATTATTGGGGTAAGCAAAGAAACTTACTCCAAAACAGGCAAACATTGTCACACTGACTCACATCAATTATATGAGACAGAGTAAAGCATGCAGGTTACTTGCTGACATACTTGTTTACTTGCATGATCATCATACTTTATCAGTAGCTGGAAATGGCCATTCTCAACCCTTTACCCACTGCGGGTAGCAGACGATACTTGCAAAATAAATTCATGAATTACTAAAAATTTTCAATTTTTGTCTCAAAAACATAGCTGAGGACCCCTGAACGAGCTCGTTCCAATGAGGGGGTCATAAGCTATGTTTTTGAGACAAAAATTGAAAAGATAATAAATTTGAATGGAGATTTTTGTATATAGGCCTAGTCGGTTTTGTTTGTTACGTTGGGTAAAGGGTTCATGCTGTATAAATCATCAATGGTATGGCAATTATTCAGATATATATATTGAGTCAAAATAGAAAGTATAACGGAAACACATGTGAAAAAATAACATAAAGGATGAAATATAATAGTTCTAATGTTGCATATTTGTGGGAAAGAAGTCAAGCAAAGAGTAAGAGTTTAATGACATGGTGTTGTTGTTGTTGTCCGCCCAACTGTATACAATTTTGCTACGGATTTCAAAGTAGCACTTTCTACCTGAGAATGTCAAATTGAATGGGTGACCGACAATTTTCTTTGTGTTATATTGTGCTAGAGAGCCTGGGTTATTGAGAAAACACACTAGTTTTTGTCTTCCGACATTTTAAAAATTGCCAAGGTTGACCAAAAATCAGAGGTTGCATGCCATTGGTATGCATGAGGCTGGGATACCTCCAGATGAGCTCGCTTCTGAATCTGGAGACATTGTGGCCACTATTTACCGTCTCATTGGAAGGTATAGAACCACTGAATCTACTGCCAACAGGCTGCATTCAGGTCAACCAAGAATTACGACCCCTGCATAAGACCGACACATCAGGATGTCTCGCAAGATCAATCGCTTCCTTCCAGTGATGAGGACAGCAGTAATTACTCCTGGTAGAACTAACAATGGAATCAGTGCACACAAACTGTCTGCAACAGACTCAGTGAACATGGCATTCGAAGTAGGCGTCCATACCAAGGACCAATCCTTACCCAATGAAATCGTATCGTCAGAATGGAATGGGTATGTCAGCTTGTTCGCTGGATTCAGCAGTGTAGGAGCACAGTTCTTTTTAGTGATGAATCCCAATTTTATCTATGGCCCGCTGATGGTATGGCAAGAGTGTATCACCAACGGGGAGAACGTTTTTCTGATGCTTGTGTTCGGGAATGTGACCGTTTCGGCGGGAATAGTGTAATGGTTTGGGCAGGAATTTCCTTGCACCATCGAACACAGTTGATCTTCATTGATGGTAATCTGAATGGGCAGAGATATAGGGACGAAATTCTCATCACTGTTGTTATCGCATTGTTCAATGCTAACGTCGGATTGCAGTTATTCCAGCAAGACAATGCCTTATGTCACATGGCGCGTATCTGTCATGACATTCTTGAGGAGCAGAGCATCAAACTTCTTCCCTGGCCCCCACTTTCGCCAGATTTGTCGCCAATTGAGCATCTTTGGGAACAGTTGGACAGTCGGGTACGACTTCATGATCTTCAGCCATTAGGCGATTTACATAATGTTCTAAGGCAGGATTGGAATGCAATACCACAGGGTGACATCCAGAGACTTATCAGGTCCATGCGCCGTCGATGTCTTGCCATCCAAGAGGCAAATGGTGGACACACACGCCATTGAGTGCATGTTTGAACTTTTCATTTCACCCCATGTCTGAGTTGCGACGTCGTGACATGATGCTGGCAACAGTAAGAACATGAAATAATGCAAATTCATACAGTTAGACTCGAAATAGGAATTTACAATAATTTGTTTGAAATTAAAGTCGATAATACTAAAAAAAAATTGCTCCTCAAAGTTTATTATGCTTTCTATTTTGACATAGTATATTTGGACAAGTGCTTAGTCAGTTAACCAAGGTTAATCCTCATGATTAATCGATCAAGAAAACCCCTTAACCATTTCAGCTCTAATTTGTTGCATTTTGTTGTTTACATGCCAATTCTCAGAAAGCGAAGTTTGATTAGTTCAAAGTCTTGGAATACTGCAGCTTATAATTCATGGTGTATTGATCACACTGTATTATTTTGCCTCTTTCTCATGAACAGATTTTAAACCTTTGCATAAAACAAATTATATAAAAATTTGTTTATTTAACTTTTTCCCCAATTTCAAGAAAACCATGTCATGATGTGTACTCAGTACTATACACAAAGAATATATAACCATCAAGGGTGCATCTGTAAAATAGTTCCTGATACATGGTGTCACTGACAGGATTCTTTTAGCTCTGCATACTGATGTAAAAATAACGATAAATTCAAACAGCAATTTTTTCCATTAATGCAACGAGGAGTTTGATGAATTCAGTGTTGTTTGATAGGGCTCAATGAGCTCTGTCAAACTTTGTTTTGATTTTTTGTTTTTATTTGAGTTTAATGACACTTTTGACAGCCAGGGTCACCTCGTGTTGGATACTTTGAAGACAAGTGCACTATCAACATGCCATATGCCTTAGTATGCGGTGTCCCCATATGGGCATTTGGAATTAAGTGCCTTGCTCAAAGACACAAGGCTATTTGCCCTGGTGGTGCTTTACTTGAAACATGGACCGTTTGGCTTCAAGTCCAGTGCTGTAAAAACTGATATACTGATTCAGAAAAAAAAATCCACATCATTGAATCTCAGGAACTAAAAATAGAAATTCTTTCAAATGCCCATATTTGCACTCCTGCTCTGTCAAACAAGACTGAATTAGTTAAATGCCTACTTGTAGTCACAGCAGTACTGGAAATGAGACAGGTGTGAGTGCAATTGCTCCTGTCAGCACCCATGTTTTCTGTTTTATGGGAGCTAAAAAATGCACTTATTGAAAAATATTGTGGACCACTAATATACTGTAAGGGCATATAAATGTGTGTTGTTTGAATGAATGGACGGTACCATTGTAAACGGCGAGGAGAATCTTCTACAGCAGCCTTGCAGCCCTTTAGAAGTTATCTTATGAATAAAATGGATGCTACCATTTCTTAGCTCAACTTTGGCAAAGCCAAATTTGAGCTTATGCCATGGCCAGTTGTCTGTCTGTCCATCTGCAATTCAGTACGGCTCGGGCTACAGGCCATATTGATGAACCGATCGTTACAAAACTTCTTGGGTACCTTTGTTATGACCGTGGGACGAGAACGAGTGTTTTTGGGTCCGATCCAAAATTCAAGTTGGCCACTGGCAGCCATTTTGTACAAAATTAGGTGCAATCAGATTTTTGCGCAGAACTTCCATATGAAAGCGCTGATTTGAATAATTTTTTGTATGAATGTTTAGTACCATGGGATACATCACATATAATACAGGTTTTCTTCTCATGCGTAAATTATGCAAATTAGACTAACTTTGATGTATTTTGTGTTACTTTCAGCACTGTAAGTGCAAATGCCAATACGGCTTGGGCTAGAGGCTGTTTTTATGAACCGATCTTTACGAAACTTCTTGGGTACCTTTGGTATCACCGTGGGATGAGAACAAGTGTTTTGGGGTTCAGTGAAATTCAAGATGGCCGATGGCAGCCATTTTACAAAATTAGGTGCAATCAGATTTTTGAACAGAACTTCCATATGAAAGTGCTGATTTGAATAATTTTTTGTGTGAATGTTTAGTACCATGGGATATAATACTGCATTTTTTCTCGTGCAGAAATTATGCAAATTGGATGAACTTTGATTTTTTCAGTGCTTCTTACACACAGTAAGTACACATGCCAATACGGCTCGGGCTGGAGTCTGTATTTATGAACCGATCTTCACGAAATGTCTTGGGTACCTTTGTTATCACCTTGGAATGAGAACGAGTGTTTCTGGGTGCGGTCCAAAATTCAAGATGGCTGCCAGTGGCCATTTTGTACCGAAATTAGGTCTAATCAGTTTTTTGTAAACAACTTCTATATGCCTATTGTTTTTGAGTGGATACCAATCATTACCAGCAATAATTCATGCATCTATTGAAGTTTGAAATTAGTGGAATTATCCATACAAATGATGAGATTCTTTTAAAAAGCATATAATGAAAGAAAATCTAGTGTTTTTGAGTGAATACCAAGTGCGAGTGAATATAATCATTTGTCTCGGTCACAAGTGAGATAATTTTCAGTATCCACTCAAAAACACTAGACAGGTCTTTATATTACCCCAAATTCAAGGCGGTAAAGGCTGTGTCCAAATTAGGAGATGGGTACCAACAGCTTGTCGTAACATTCTAAAATAAAGATATTTGTTAAGAAATACTTTTGTATGATGCAAAATAGGTCTTAGAAAGCCCTGTGTTATATTCTAGAAAGCCCTGTATTATATTCTATATGTACGTATATTGACTAATAATTTTGTTTCTCATATTTTGGGCACATTTTTCACTTGAATCTGATGTGCCCAAATTTGGTGAATATAAAGGAGTTACACTAGATATCCTCTGTTCATTGCCTTATTGTGGGCCTCAATTTATTCTGCAGCAACATGTGATTAGATGTGATTACTAGAGAAAAGTTTAAATTTTGTCACCTGATTGTGACACAAAAACACACAGTTTCAGGCCTTACATTTTGTGCAGGGTTCTTGTGGCACCTTTGATTCAAGGACTGGCATTGAATTTGACTATGACTATTCGAGGCCTCAAAATCCTGTAAATGGGCCAGAAGGCCATGGAAAACCTTGAAAATTAAAAATGCTGACAAAGTGCACAATCATAACTATATATTGTTATATGCCATAGATTGTAAAGGCGTAGTCCTAACTAAAAGGGTAAGTGGAGGGTGTGGAGCATGACCAGATGTTCCCAGATAGCTCACCTGACACAAAGTGAGGAGGGTGAGCTTTAGTGATCACTCGTCATCAGTCATCCATGAACATTGTGTTCATGTCTACTCCCCCAAAATCACTGCACCGATTTCAGTGAAATTTGAGATGATTGTTTGTTCTGACATCACATTTTGATTTTGTTCAAATCAACTTGCTCTATCACATAGGGAGGAAAATACTCCCAAATTTAAAAAAATCTTGGTCATGAATTATGAAATATTTGGTACTGAACTTCCTTTTAAGGTGAATGTTACTGAGTTATAGGTACTTGATTCAGGCAAAATAATAATATATAAATCCACATCCCTGAATCTCAGGAACTAAAAATAGAAATATTTTCAAATGCCCGTATTTGGCAAACTACTTTGAATAGAGAAATGTTATTTGATATGAAGTATCCCGAGGACCAGTTGAATCGAATTGCTATTTGTTGTGTCATTTAAAAAAATCTTCTCTAGTTCTATCAATCAGAATCTTTTGAAATTTGGTATACTGCATCCAAAAGGGGACAGATAAAAGTGTGTTCAAATACTTGAATGAGAAGTAAATTTAAATACAAGAGGCCCCCTGGGGCTTTAATCGATCACCTGATAAAATTGTTTAAAGAAGGATTTAAAGGCACATTCAACATCTGCATGTTGATATAGTTGATCTAATTTAGCTAGGGTTTGTTGGGTGAATTTTTTTGTGTAGAATCACTCAAACCCTTTCAAAACACATTTTGAAGTAAACTTTAATCTTATGTTCATCTACTCGCATTTACGTCTAACCAAATGTTTAACACAATCTGGGGAGCATGGTGGCTCCGTAGGTAGAGATGCAGGCTGTAAGTCGAGAAGTCCTCGGTTCGAATCCAAGCTGCGGCAACCATATTGTGTCCTTGGGCAAGACACTTCACATCCACTGCCCATGTGGGGGCAAGGTGGCATTGTGTACAAAGGCATACTGCACGTCGATGGTGCACTTGTCTTCAACCAGTGCTAACCCTGCTTGTGTGGAGTTAGTACGTTGGAGAGTCTAACAGTTGCTCAGTGGTTCTCTCTGGGTATGCTCTGGCTTCCTCCACCCGTAAAACTGTCCAATACGAGGTGACCCTGGCTGTCGAAAGTGTCATTAAACCCCAATAAATAAATAAATTTTACCACAATCTGTTCTGTTACATCTGGTGCTCTTCAAAATCAGTCAAGCGTAACACTTTGAACATACTTCAATTTAAGAGTCATAGTAATGTTATATACCAAATATCAAAAGATTCTGTATGGTGAGTCTAAGAAGATCTTTGAAGAAAATTTGTAATACTGTATCAAGTTAAAATTTGGGTTCCCATAGGGAGCCCAAATAGGAGCATGTGGATTCAGTTTGAACAAACTTGAATTTCACCATACTAAGCATGTCCATACAATTTTAAAGAATATTCCTCATATTGCACCTAGTTAAAATTCAGGCTCCCTATCCTCCAAATATGACCCAAGGGACTTGATTTGAACAAACTTGAATCTGAACCTTCTGAGGATGCTGCATATCAAATATCAAAAGATTCTTTTAATAATAATAATAATAATAATATATCACTTCTATAGCGCCTATCCTAATAAAAGCCCTAAGCGCTTTACAAAAGAAATCACAAATAAGATAGATAAAATCAATAAAGTCACACGGTTTGTGTGTCAGCGAAGGGATAGCCTGGGAAGTTCCTTTGGTATAAGTAGGTTTTTAGTCCCTTTTTAAAACTTTCAAGAGATGGTGCATTTCGTAAGGTTTTGGGTAACGAGTTCCACACATGGGGTGCGCTGATCCTGAAAGCCCTGTCACCTACAATCTTCAAATTCCCCGCGAACTGAGTTAAAAGCCCTTCGTCGCTGGATCGCAATGATCGCTGCGGCTTGTATGGTATGAGGAGTTCGCTAAGGTAGCCTGGGAAGTCAGCTGAATTTCTCTGGTAGGTGAGTATTGTTAGTTTATATGTTATGCGGTCTTTAACTGGGATGTAGTGCAGCTTGGCAAGGGCGGGTGAGATGTGTTCCCTTTTCTTCGTCCGTAGAGCAATCCTAGCAGCAACATTGATCAGCCTCTGTAAACGTTGGAGCTGGTTGCCCGGGACGTCGAAAAGCAGTGCATTACAGTAATCTATTCGACTCAAGATGAATGATGAAATCAGGTTTTTTGTGGCGTCTAAACTTAAATATTTTCGGATATGACCTTGCCTTCTAATTTCAAGATATACTGACTTACATATGTTTGATATTTGATAGGACATTGAAAGAGTGGTGTCCAAATGAACTCCGAGATTTTTCGCACTATCGGTGAAATGGATCAAGTTCTCGCCTACGAAAATGTGCTGAATTGTGATGGAATTTGCGACGGATAGTTTTGCGCACCACATCGCTTCGGTTTTGTCATCATTGAGTTTGAGTTGGTTTGCCAACATCCAAGACTTCACCGATGACAAACATTCCTCGGCGTTTGAAACAAGTTGGGCGGATCGGTTAACTGTATCATGGTCATATGACTGTGTGTCGTCTGCGTACATGTGACACCCAACTCTGTGGCTCCTGATAATGTCACCAAGTGGTTGTGTGTACAGGAGATATAGCATAGGGCCGAGTACTGAACCTTGTGGGACTCCAAATTTCAGCACACGTTCATCTGAAAGTGAGTTTCCAACTTGGATTTGTTCGAACCGGTTGGATAGATATGAGGCAAACCATTTAAGAGCAGATCCACGGATGCCAAAAGTAGTTTCGAGTCTACGAATTAAAATTGTATGGTCCAATGTATCAAACGCCGCCGATAAATCGAGGAGCATTAGCAGGGACACTTTTCCTTCATCAGACACGGTCAGAAGGTCAGACATTATTCGGATCAGTGCAGTTTCAGTACTGTGCCCTTTGCGGTAAGCAGACTGGCACTTTTCCATTAACGAATGATATTCCAGGTGTTCTTTTAGTTGGGCAGGAATGAGCTTTTCAAGGCTTTGGAAAGGAAAGGGAGATTGGACACTGGCCTGTAGTTCTTTAGAGATTCAGGGTCCAACAAAGGCTTTTTTAAAAGAGGCACAACAACAGCCCTTTTAAAGCATGTCGGGACAATGCCAGAAGACCGCGAAAAATTCATCAAAGCAGTGACTGGATCAATGATAGCATCAATATGCTTCAGAAAAAGTTGTGTGGGAATTGGGTCCAGTGTACACCATTTAGGAGGAGCTGAAGTGATAACTTTTCTAACCTCTTCACTAGAAACAGGATGGAATGACTGAAGCGGCAAGCCAATGAATGGTCGAAATTCGACTTGCCCCTCATAAGTGTCAAATTGTGACCGAATAGTAGCAATCTTGTTATGGAAATAATCAGCGAAGGTATTTGGGAGGTCGTCCATTTCTATGATGGTGGGAAGAGTGGATGATTTTGTTTTCCCGTAGAGTTCACTCACTAGCGAATATAACACTATGGATGATTTGGTGTTAGATATTCTCTCGCTATAGTGATGTTGGCGAGCACGTTTTGTCATGAAGTTCACTTTAATGTTCTTGTCAGGAAATATTTGATGGTGAACTGTCAAGCCAGTGTGTCTCCACTGTCGTTCTGCTTTCCGGCATTCGGTTTTAGCCTGTTTTATATCAGCAGTGAACCAAGGAACAGATGGACGGCTAGTGACTTTTCTCGTTGATAAAGGAGCATGGTGATTCAGTATATCTCTAAGTCCTTCATACCACGATACCGCGGTATGCATCGAAGATACATCGATGTCGTTGAGAATATCGTTAGCGAATTGTTCGTGGTCGATTTCTTTCAAATTCCTAGTTGTTACAGTCCGAATGCTGGGTGATCCAATATGCGGTATTTAACATCAACATCTCTAACCAGTGATACATCCTCATGCACAATAACCCAGTCGAGAATTCCCCCTAAGCGATGTGTAGGTTTGGTGATCACTTGGTGTAAGGATGAATCATTCAATAGCGTTTTGATATTATTGACATCCTTGCTATCCTTGTGTTCGTAGTGTATGTTGAAATCACCAAGTATTAGTAATCAGCGTTGGTCAGCAACGTATCTACTCATAAGATCGGAGAGATCTTCAAAGAACATCGAGAAAGTTAGTTTGTTCTTCTTACTAGGTGGTGGTTTATAAATGCACAAGAAAACAGCCGTCCGTCCAGAGGAAGTAACAGTGAATTCAGTCGATTCAAAGGATTTGTAATCAGTAATAGTTTTTTGTGTCACTCTGAGTGTGTCATGGTAGAGAAGGGCTATGCCACCACCGCCCCCAGATTTGCGAGGGGTAGACCGAAACTGGTAACCTGGGGGTGTCATTTCCTTAATAAGAACCTCGTCTCCGGATGGCCTAAGCCAGGTTTTGGTGATGAACGTTAAATCCAGATCATCGTCGATGGGGAGGTTGTGAATCATCTCGGTTTTATTACGAGCAGATTGAGAATTGAAAAGAGAGACGGAAAGGAAGTCAGATGAACGGGCGTCCAATCTAATAACGTTACTTTCATTAACATTCTGGTGTGGTTTGCTTTCCGAACTGTTTCGGCGGTGACCGATGATAATTTCAATAGACCGTCGTTTTCGCGTACCACCCCTCCTCCCCCAGCGTCGTCTACGTCCCTGTCGACAATGACAGGTCACACAGGGAGGGGGCTGATTGCTTGTTATTGATAATCCAAGGTCGGATAACCGAAACAAAACACTGAGTTTTAACGGCAGATGCACTGTCCTGTTGAGTGATTTCAGCTCAGCACTGGAGTACTGAATCAATAATCCATTGTCCAATTCAGAAAATCGATCGATATTTCGCACTTGCTGATGTTCGACAGCATAGTAAAAATGATGTCAGAGGTTAATTGCCCGGGTATGATGGCCTCGTTGATGACCAAGTAAACACACAATACAAACCTAAATCCCATCAGAAAACATCCTGAAAGTCCACAGAATGGTTTGTTTTTTATGTCAGGTCCCGAGGGTGGTCTGTATTTCGAGTGTATGTTGTCTATCATCTAGATGTTTTCTTTTAAACTGAAAAAACTTTGAAAAATTTGAGAGCGATTTCTGATTGCTGCCTGTCAGGCGCAATAAACAATAGCATACCTTTTAGAACTGAAAAAGATTTTTACAGAATATTCCTCTTATTGCAGTAAGTTAAAACTTGAGTTCCCAAAAGGAGCCTAAATATGACCCCAGGGACTTGATTTGAACAGATTTGAATCTTCTTCTTGGGTTCCCATGGGGAGACCAAATATAAACCCAGAGACTTGATTTGAACAAAACTTAAACCTCACCCTATTAAGGATCCTGCATACCAAATATGAAGCGATTCTAACTGGTGGTCCCAAAGAAAAAGATTTTTTGAAACTATTACACCAAGTTAAACTTAAGGCTCCCACAGTGAGACGAAATATGACTTCAGGGACCTAATTTGAACAAGTTTCAAGGCCCCCCTGTCCCCCCCCCCCCCCCCCCCCCCCCATAGTACCAAATATCAAGATATTTTGACTGGTAGCTCAAAAGGTGATATTTGATTATTAAATAAATTTTTAAATAAATTTCCTCATATTGCACAAATTTAAACTTTGGGTACCCAAAGGAAGTCATAATATGAACCCAAGGACTTGTTTCAAACAAAGCTGAATGATCTGACCCCCTCTAAGGATGTTGTATCAAGTATCAAAAGATCCTTATTGGTAGTTCTGGAGAAAAATTTTTTTAATTTTAAAAACAAATTGTGTGTATACTAAGAGAATTATGCCCACTGTGGGCAGATCAACTTTATTTGAATAACTTGAATTGACATATCTTAAGGAACATGCATATCAAATTTGGTTCAATTCAGCCTATAGTTTATGAGAAGTTGATAATGTAAAGTTCATGCCAGATGGATGGTGGGCGATGGACAGAAAGTGATCACTAATGCTCCCCTTGAGATTGGCTGAGTTAAAAGGACACTGTTATGAAATCAAAAACATATGCTAAAAACCAATATCTGCAAGTGCTGAACATTTTTTTCAACTCAGACCTCAATAAAAAGTTTAGGGTCAGGCCCAGAAAATAAGGCAGCTAGGGAAGCAGAAAACACACCTGTTTTTTGATGGCCTGTTGAAAACCAGCTTCTCCCGATAAAAAATTGGAAAAAAACAGCCAACTAAGGAAACAAGTGGGGTGGCGGATGGTCATAGACTTGGAGCCAGAATCACTCACAGAAAGTTTTGATTTTGATTATTTCACGTGACAGGAAACTGAAGATCACTACCAACAAGATGAGCCTTAATTCTGCAAGATGTTGTTTATAAATGTATTGTTACAATTTATTGGAGAGGCCTAAAAGGTGCTCTCCAATAACAAAATAATTCTGTATAAGCAGTTTTCTACTGGTGAGCGAACAACAAGCCAATGCAGACAGTGTGAAGTCACCAACGTGGCTTTCTAGTGGAGCCATGAAAGTGGCCACAAACACACAGGCAGTTAGCATGTTCATTTGTAACCCTTTACCTAACATGAAAAGCAGACACATGCAAACAAAATTCTTGAATAACTAATTTTTTTCATTTTCTGTCTCAAAAACATAGGTTGTTACCCCTCATTGGAACGAGCTCGATGAGCTCCTTCGTAGGTCATAACCTATGTTTTTGAGACAAAAAATGAAAATTAATTCCCGATTTTTGTGAATAGCGCTGGCCAGTTTTGGCCATTATGTTGGGTAAAGAGTTAATGGCTGGAGGAAGCTGGAAAGAACCACCGAGCAAGTACACTGTCCGACTTCCCAAAAAACTATCTCTTGCACAAGCAGGGTTAGCATTGGTTGAAGGCAAGTGCACCATCAACGTGCAGTATGCCTTCCTACACAGTACTAACCTGCGTCCATGTGTGCAGTCAGACACAATGCAGTTACTGCTGGTCAGGATTGAACTGTGAACCTTTCGGCTTGAAATTTGATGCATATTTGGGCCTTACAAATTCAATGCAAATGCCAAAATCAACTTCTCAAATTTTAAACATCTGGTTCATACTCGGCTTGAAGCACACATTTTTTGGGGAGTGGATTTGTTTCATCACAATGTATTGGAAACCATGTTGGCACTTTCTACCAGACTGTAACTAAACAATTTTTGATGAAAAACTTCTGGTCCAAAAAAAAGATTAGATCTTCACCACTTGACTGTCTTGAAGCTTGATTGTACATGATTGCTTGCTACTCAGAATGTCATGAAAACTTGTTATACATTTTACCAAAATAAGCCAAATAAAAAAAAAAATAGAGTGTTCTGTGAGACTGCCCACTAGTATTGTCAAGATGAGTTGTTTTCAAATCACATTTTATATCTCGTCTTTTAAAGTGACACTATTGTTCCACTGTGAACTATTTATATTAATATTTCATATCTTTATATCTTTCGGTCCTGGAAATGAGACGGGTGTGAGTGCAATTGCTCCCATCACGACCCGTGTTTTCTATTTTACGGGAGCTAAAAAATGCACTTGTTGAAAAATATTGTGGAGCACTAATGTACTGTGAGGGCATATAAATGTGTGTAGTTTTGAGAAAGCAGCACTCTGTGGCCAGTGACAAGTTACTGTCATAATTCAGCAATTCCTTACACATTTAAGGTTTCTGGTGCTTTGGTGACAGTATGTCCATATTCCCTCGAAAATTCATATACTAACATTTTACGGGTGCAAGTTACTCCCATCTCTGATTTCAAAGGAACTTAAAACTGCACCCATCAATTTTGTTCATTTCCAGCACTGATCTTTCAATTTGGTACTATTATTATACATTGCACTATTATCTGGAACGGCTGTGTCAAGTCCACATGTAATCATATAGGTAAGCCTCAGTATTTAAATCAACAGATCACATCTTTCCAGCCAGATGTTTTCTATGGTCTTATATCAATTCTCTATTT
The DNA here is from genome assembly GCA_031216915.1 of Pictodentalium vernedei. Classification (NCBI taxonomy): domain Eukaryota; kingdom Metazoa; phylum Mollusca; class Scaphopoda; order Dentaliida; family Dentaliidae; genus Pictodentalium; species Pictodentalium vernedei. Next base: position 450,708,882 of record CM062295.1, on the reverse strand, counting down.
TTCTAACCAGTGGTTTTCTTTGGTCCTATACTCACTTCTCTATTCTTTACAGCCTTTGGAAAATATTCTGGTGAAAGCAAATGCATTTTCTATTAGAGTCTTGGGATGTGTATTCACTGATGGCACTGTATTAGTAACATTCAAATAAGGCCTGAAAAAGTTAAAAAAAATATGTTTCTCAGGCACTCCCACATGGTCCTTTTGGCTGCTACATACTCCTTTTTTATAACCAAATCAGTGCAAACTTAAAAATATAAAAATTAAATGGTTCATGTCTTATATTTTACCCAAGTTAACAAGACCAATACAAAGCATGGCATATGCCCCCAACGGTATCATAAAACGGTGGGTAAGTCGCTGAGGGGCATAACCAAATCAGTAGGAAGCTTCCTCTAGACACCAATAATGCATCCAAAAAAGAAAATTGATTTGAGTCAGCATTCATCAGTTATTGGATGGAAACCAAATTAAAGATGGCAGCCATGGAAGCCATAATGAATTGGCCACTGGTGGCCATTTTGGTTCAGTAACTGGACCAAAATCGAAAGGAAGCTTCCTCTAGACAGCAACAATGCATAATTAAAAAATAAAAATGATATAGTCAGCATTTATTAATTATTGGACGGAAACCAAATTCAATATGACCTCCATGGTGGCCATATTGAATTGGCTAGCTGGACCAAAATCAAAAGGAAGCTTTCTCCAGACTTATTGGATGGAAACCAAATTAAAGATGGCCACCATGGAAGCCATAATGAATTGGCCATGGCAGCCATCTTGGATCAGCTGACTGGTCCAAAATCAGAAGGAAGCTTTCTCTAGACATGAACAATGTATAATTAAAAAATAAAAATGATTTGAGTCAGCATTCACTAGTTATTGGACAGGAACCAAATTGAATATAGAAACCAAATTCAATATAGCTGCCATAGCGGCTATATTGAATTGGCTAGCGGGACCAAAATCAAAAGGAAGCATTGTCTAGTTATCGCACAAGTTACCCCTAAAATTATGCTTTGATCAAATTAACGGCTCTTTAGTTATTTGATGACAAACAAAAGTTAACAGATGGATGACAGACGGACAGACATAGTGAAAACACAATGCCCCAGGGGGACATAAAACTAATAAATTTAGTTTAAACAATATTTATTGAAAAAGATAAGTTAACTGTATACATGAAAACAAGTGTAAACATATTGAATGTTTTGTACATAAAATTCAGTGAATACATTTAACACCTGAAATGTCAAACTAACTTGTTGTAGGGGATTCGGAAGAAAGCTGAATGCTTATGTAAACCGTCTCCCAAGTCTGCAAGATTACACAATTTCAGTTGGACAGATAGAACAGGTGGGTCTGTTTCGATATTGTTTAAAAGAGAAAAAAAATGAAGAAAGTAGATCGAGAGGAACAGTGATGAACAGTGAAGGAGAAGGATGACAATTGAAAAGGGCCAACTTGAATGCAAAAGACATCAACATTGATCGACAACAGTTAGGGAACTGACTCACTTGGAAATCGCAGCCTAACGCTAATATAAGACGAGGGTATTCTAATGGACAACGGATGGGGGGGGGGGGGGAGGGGGTGCGAGCGCTGATAACATTTTTCATTTCAGTAAGGGATACGACTCCGGAGGACCGCCAATAAATTTGACCCTTGAGTGCAACAGGGGTTTGCAATGCTTTAGCACTGCAAAGCCTTCTTGCATTCAAGAGATGAAATACACTACCACCCATGCTATTCTATAGATAATGAGGCCTAAAACTTGAAACAAATCAAAAACATGAACTTCTGATGGTAAAGAAATAATTAGAAAAGTTAAAAAATTTATAGTAATTTATATATTTTTTATACTTACCAATGACCCAGACATAGCTGGTGCTAACTCTTAAAATATAGGGCCAAACACAAATTTTGCCCCCCAATCCCCAAAATTTGCATCTAAAACTAAAGAAAAACATGTCCTGAGAGGCCCTCCACACCTCGCCCCTACTGCGCATGCGCAGTGTCAAGGACGTTCCGAAATTGGCGCCATTAATCATTCTAATAACCAGTGCCTGGTAAGCGCTATGTACTCAGCGGGGAGGCAAGAGTTCCCAACTCCTGGGAGGGCCATCCCCGTCTGGGTCATTGGTAAGTATAAAAAATATATAAATTACTATAAATTTTTTAACATTTTTATACTGTACCAATGACCCAGACATAGCTGAATAGTAAAAAGGCTGGAGGGCCAAGGACATAGAGCAAAATGGAATACGCTCAATAAAATAAAATAGAGTCATCCCCTGTAGGGAAAAGAAGTAATAGGCCTTACATGTATCTTTCTTATTTATGATAAATTAGAAAGATACAACACCTTCCAAAAATTGAGCTTCATACATCCATGTACTCTATTAATATCCAATAATCCTTATACTAATAATTTTTAAAGTAAGCCAATAATAAAGTAAGTCTAGAGAATAGAGACTCTTATACTCCTAAAAGTGTGTGAGAATTGCATAATCATGTCCGTTGACATATGCAATATTCAAAAGCTATACTTTAAAAACTAAGACTTGAATGAATTTTATAAACTTAAACTTCTCACTAAACAACCATCCCAATAACAGCTCAGAATTACTAACTCCGGAGGAGGTATCCCCTTGTTTTCATAGTAAAAACAGGTGACCCAAGGGAACACCCTCCCCCCCCCTTTTTCTTGCCCTGGGTCAAATAGCCCAGAGCGAAGAGGGCAGCCGAACGGAGACACTGCCGAAACAGACAGCCTACCTAGCTATAGTAGCAACTGTTAAGTGAATGACATTCTGAGCAGTAGATAATAGACCTAACAATAGAGGCCTCCAGAAATGGACTCGATATTTCTGAGATAAAATTCATGAATGGATGGCTGAGCGCAATGAGCAGCCTTCAAAAATCTATAATAGCAACACTATTAATGTAAGCCCAAGAAGTAGAAGAACTCTTACTTCAAGAGCCGAAATCTTAAGCACAACTGCTAAGCCAATGATATACCATAAGCAGTACGCTAGTTAATAGAATCGATTAACAATAAAATGGAGCGTAACGTCCTTCTACTAGACATCAAAGACAGAAGAAGCTTACGCCCATGTAATAAACAGATATCTGTTTATAAATACATAAACTGTACCCGGAAAGAGTAAAGGCCTATGCCCATACGAAGACGGAAGGACCTTAAAATAATAGGTTCCGGATAATAGGAGCCTAACTCTTATGCAACAATCCAACCTAAATAGTAACGGAAGTATTGATTCCGAAACTATGAAAGTGAAAATCATCCATCGATAGTGCATGAAACTCACTGACTCTACAGTAAAAGAGCTGTCTAAAAGGTCAGAATTTGAAAACTACTGTTTCCAGAGGCTCAAATGATTACTTAGCTAAATAAGAACCGAAGTTAAAATCCGTATAGGAATTTAATCTAAAGATTCTAAGTCTATTTATCAAAAAGTTACTAACTGACTTAGATAAAGAGACAAAAGACTCAATTGTAAACTATCGTAGAGTGCATAGGTATGAGGTAACATAAACCTATAACCTAAATAACAACAGGCTGCAGTAGATCTTGTGAAACAAGTATACTAAAAACTAGCAATGCGTAGTATGGAGGGATCAACCATATGAACATAATGATCCCTACACCACGACGGAAGAGCCTCCACTTTAGTCGCATAGAATAGCGAAGAAGAGGATCTCCTATAGTAAGAAATCGCGTCCAAAGCTCGTCCAGTACAGTGCTTACAATGCAATACGGACCACACAACGGAATACATGAAGGTTGCGACCTTGTTGGTTGTGATAAAGATGACACGATTTACCCAGTGAAAAAAGATCCTCACATAGAGGAAGATTTCACGTTAAGATCCACAGTAGACAAGAGAGTAAATTACTCATGATCTCTGTGAAGATAGAGATGCTATCAACAGAAATGTATTGTGGTTGTTTATCATAGCAATACCTGCTAAAACAACAGCGCCGGAGGATACACGTATCCTATCATTGCGTCCTATAGATCAATAGAGCGTTAACAGAATTAGCTCAGAGATCTGGACAAGCCAACACATACGTCTGCAATTGATTAGCAAGCTGTGTCATAATAAAACATCATTGGGCGCTCCCATAGATAGCAAATCTGATTAAATACTTGTTTGTTGAGAGTCCATTCTGACAGCAACAAGCGACCCGTAAGAGAACGGGAGTGCGATAAAACAATCAGACGACCCCGAATATGACGGACCAAAACTGAACTTGGTGTACTATAACCAACAGACGGATTCTTTCCATTAAATTGAATAACGGAAACGAAAGAGTGCCTCCCTGGTTCCGGAGATACGCCACTACTGTCGAATTAAAGGACAGGAATTTGGGCATGCATTTCTGAATAATGTTCATGCAATGACATAAAGCAAGCCTAAAAAACATTATTCCGCGGAAGTTAAACTGATAGCTAAAAGACTGCGGAACCCAAAGACCCTGGCACTTCGAATCCGTAGGGATCAGTATATATCCCAATCTGTTTGACTGGCAACCGTCATAACAGCCACACTAGGGTCCGGCAACTACGGCGGCACTCTCTGAGTCAACCACCGAATGTTTGCCCCAGTCTGAATCTCTTGTAACACTAGATAGACAAGAGAATGTATAAACCAAGCAATTCATGGATTGCCGGAAAGTTGCCGTCGAAGAGAAGCTCCTCCGAGAACGAAGCGACTCTGAGAGAGTTCTAAACCTACTATCCACGCGTGGATGTAGCTAGGGCTGCATCACGTCTAAACACTCCAATCAGCCACTGAAGGGCGGAGTTATACGTGAACAAAATACCGCCCTCAAAAGAAATTACATTGGGAATAATATCCCGTAAATCTTTTCTTGAAGACGTAATGATAACGCCTCAGTAAGGCGGATTACGTATAATAAAGCGTCTAAGTTAAGTCTACTATACATAATGTCGTTCCCAATATTGAAATTGGAAAAGACATAAACGGCGAAAAAGAATATATGCAGTCTTTAATCACACCGTCTAGACGCATATGAACTCTCGGTTTGCCCTGCTCTGCCAAAATAAACTATATGTAAAAAAGATAAAATGGCAGAAATGAGCCACGCGGACAAGAAACTAAACTATCATGCTTAGTAGCAGGCTTGTATATATATATATAATATATAGCGTCGAAAAATAAAACACATGTTGTAATGACAATATTGGACTGCGTCGGTAAGTCAGGGACAAAGTCCCTGTACCGATCGAAAAATCCGAGTCCAATGACGCTATAAGTCTCTTATCCAAGATCGCAGCAATGAAGTCCGAAAAATAATCACTGGAAGAAATGCCAGAAGATATGAAAGGCATCTTCCGATACTACTAAAGGGAAAACTCGAAATCTTTCGAATCCCTTTCGCCATCCTGTCGGACCCTATAAAGCGTTCGGTCGTCCGTAGCTTGATGCAACCGCGGACCGCACCGACCCAGCGCCGTCGGATAATTCCTGATTCGACCGAGAAACCGTCAATTGCTGGGATGCTGCGAAACAACTGTGCTAACTCGGATAGCACGTCCGTCACCGAGGCCTGAGGAGCAGCGGTCTTACGATGCATTGCCGCAGGAAGCTCCGAGATCGATACCCCGTGCATACTTCCAATATGCGAGCGAACGGAGTGTATAGGCCTCGTGTCCCTTGGCTACCGGATGGCGCGACCTATTCGCTGTGGAATCACTGAATGCCGAAACTGATCGGATACTCGAGGTGACGTAGCCAATGTGCGGTCGTGTGCCCTGCTGTGAGGATGAGGAAGCATTAAAGACAGTCTCTCGGACTGTCAATATAACGGAGCGTCCCGAGCAACGGACATATGCTCCGAATGTAAAATATCTGAACCACAACATGCGGTCCCCTATGTTGTTGGCTTCCTCCGATCTGTCCTCAATCTGCCGTCACTGGGTGAGTACTAAAGTAATTAAAGTGCTCGCATCACCCAAATCTCCTTCCTAGACCGCAACGGACGAACCCGGTAGCCGAACCATTCGATGAATGTATGCTACACCGGGTGAGCTAGCGAATGTCATTCCGTAAGCGATAGACATATTCCATGAGCACTTATTGCCGCTAACTCTTCATTAACTATGACGACAGAGGCACACTTTTGAAAGACATCTCCATAACTCTTCGAACAAGAAACCAGAAATGCTTGGATAGCAAGCATAAAATAATAATATATATAGCGTCGTTCAATAATTCGAAAGTTTGTGTGACATTATTGGACTATGTCGGAACTGAGGGACGATGTCCCTGAACCGAACCAAAAATTTCTAAGTCCACCGACGCTATCAGTTTCTTATCCGGCATCGCAGCATATGTTGTTCCGAAAGGGAAAGCTTGAAATCCACCGAATCCCTTTCGGTATCCCGTCGGACCGGATGAAACTTTCGGACGTCCGTACCCGCTTCCGCGGAGCGTCCCGACCCAGCATCGTCGGATAAAATATATGCGACAGATTCAGTTGATGCTGGGATGCTGCGATAAACTGTGCTATTAAGGAAAGCACGTCCGTTCCCGAGGCCTGTGCCGTAGCGGACTTACGATGCATTGCCGCTGGAAGCTCCGTGTACGTTGACTCCCGCACACTTCCTATGCGAACGTCCGGAGTCTGCAGGCCTCGAGTCCCCGGCTACCGACCCAGCGCTGTCGGATAATTCTCGATCCGACACCGTTTCTGTCGGCTGCTGGGATGCTGCGATAAGCTGTGCTATGTGCACAAGAATGTCCGGCGTCGAGACCTGCGGAGGCGCAGTCTATCGGTGCTTCGCCGAGGGCAGCTCCGCATCAGATGGCTCCCGCATACTTCCTATGCGAACGTCCGGAGTCCATCGGTCTCGAATCCCTGGCTGCCGGATGGTGTGACCTGGTCGCCGAAGAATCCTTGATCGGCGAAGCTGGTAATATATCGGCGGTCACGCAGCCAAGGTGCGGTCGTGTGCGCTGATGAGAAGAGGAAGCCTTAGCAGTCTCAGCGGACTGCCTATACAACGGAGCGTCCCGAGCGACGGACGTATGCTCCGCTAACAACACATTTGTACCACAACATCTGGGGCCAGATGTTGTTGAACGAGAGAGGGGCCTCTCTCGCTTGCCGTCCGGATGGACCGGAACGAGCTATGAACCGGACTAAAAGGCTTCCTCCGTTCTCCCTCCGATCCGCCGTCACTGGGTGTGCATTAAGTTAATTTTATAGTGCTCGCATCACCCCAAAATTCCTTCTAGACCGCAACGGACGAACCCGGCTGCCGAACCATTCGGTGAATGGACGCTACACCGGGCGAGCTAGCGGACGTCAAAGGCCGTCGAACCTACTAGGGTCCTCTTAGGCAATTGGCGTATTACATGAGCACTTTTCCGCTAGCCCTTCATTAATTGTGACGACGGAGGCACACTGTTGGAAGACATCACAGATACATCACCCTAATCTTGATCGTCTGAAATAGAAATTGATAAAGTAGAGTGACCCTGCGGGGAAAGGACCGGAGTGTCCAAATCCCCAACAACATACCGTGACATACGCTTCCCATATTGTCATCGAAATCATACGATACAGAACAGGAGTTAATGCGAGTACACTGACCACATATAGAATGATAATAAGGTCAGAGGAAGACTTCCTCCTAAAACAATTGATCAATATCCTTTCAATGAGAAAAGAAAACAAGTCCTGGTACTCGCACTAACCCCTGGCAATCAAATACATAATAATAATATGATCCATTAATATAGAAAAAATAATTGAAATCAAAATATTTTGAAAAAATATTTTTTCAGAACAGCCCAAGTTTCTGAAAAGTAACGTTGAGCCCCAATGGATCCCAAGCCCAAGTGTGGACAAAAATTTTAAAAATATTTTAAACAATTTATTCAACACTTACGAACAATAATAATGTATCTAGTTATGATTAAAATAACATAAAGATATTATTATTTAGAAATCCCCCCCTCACACAGAGGGCTGTTGTAAATGTAAACAATGAGTGTAAAAACACTAAAATAAGACTCCAGGCACCCAGGCCCGAAATCAGTTACCAAAAATACACCATCTGATGCAAAACAGAGACTTCCAGGGAAGAAACTGCAGAACATCAGATGGTAGATGCAGAACACAACGCCTAACCACCCGTAGGTGAAGACGTAAACATGGGGAAAGAACAGAATTCATTCTGTTATTAAGCTAAAACTCCCAAGAAATTTTAGTAATAATAATTACAGAAACTATGCCAAAAGCATGGGAGAATAGCAAGGGGGAACTTAAAGGACAGGGAGAGAGGAAAAACACTTGAAAAAACAGTGTAACTAAATAATCAGAATGACAACAAAATGGCTGCTGCCTTGAAAATAGGTAACTTAACATAATTTCATTAAAAAATTTTAAGTTACAGCCCTGATAATATTCTGTCACACATTCTTTTCCTCTCCTCCTTTTCTATCCTCCTTAGAATCACTATTTCACTAATATTTATGTGTCTGGCATCATTTAAACTGAGATTTAAAAGCACAAAGATCAGTCAGATGTTAACTGATGAAGGGCCAAACTTAGAATGATTAATGGCGCCAATTTCGGAACGTCCTTGACACTGCGCATGCGCAGTAGGGGCGAGGTGTGGAGGGCCTCTCAGGACATGTTTTTCTTTAGTTTTAGATGCAAATTTTGGGGATTGGGGGGCAAAATTTGTGTTTGGCCCTATATTTTAAGAGTTAGCACCAGCTATGTCTGGGTCATTGGTACAGTATAAAAATATAAAAAATAGAATAAAAAACTGCCCGCCCACATGCAATTGTACAAAAAAATGGCATGAGAAACAGAAGATCTACATTGTTGGGCCTAAAAAGATTTAATTCACTCTCTTTTTGTGCCATGTCAAAGTCCCATGAAGTTACTTGACATGATAATTACTTGGAATGTTTAAAGCATCTTTGTTTTATCACTGCAGTTCTACGATCAATGAAGAATATAATGGACAAACATGTGTGAGATCACAGCAGTATGATCACCAGGTTTTGATGGCTGAAGTTGACAAAATGAATAAATACCTCAATGAGATGAATGAAAAGATCATAAAAGCAACTAGTAAGTTACAATAGATAGATGAAGTTCAGTAAAGAGATTTGTTCAGTAGGTGAGTGCTGGAAGCTCATTTTTGGGCTTTATTCTGAGGTGCATGTATCATAACTTTTCAGCATCATATTATCCAGATGTGCTTCAAACAATTTTTAAAGTACAATTATTTAGCCTGTATGGATTTGCCTTCTCACAATTTATGGGAGAGTGCTTTGACACTCTCTCATAAATTGTAACAAAGCAAAGATATGTGAAAAAATTTTGACGACCAAAAATTAATTTAGCATTCTACCAGTTAAAGGGATGGGCAATGGGAAATCTCCTCTCAGAGCTATTGTGAAAATGTGAAGAAAACATGATCCAGGGTGGAGAATACTGTTATCCAGCATGATACTGCATTTTGAGATAAATTAATTGCATGGGTTTCACTTCTTACAACCAAAGTTGGATGGTACTAAATAGTGTTCATATTTTAGTTTAGAATACCTATAATACTACCATTGTGTTGTGTTCTAAATAAAATTGAACATTGGAATAACAGAAGACAAAATTTTTGAAAACCCCCCCCCAAAAAAAACAAACCAGAATTGAATATTTTAGTGTTGGGTCGAAACAACAGCAGATATAAAATTTGATTTGAGAACATATTTTGACAATGAGCAGTCATATCCATGTGACCAGGGATTCTTTCTGCCCTCTCTGGGAAAAGGTTATTTATTTAGTATTATTTATTAGGGTTTAACGACACAATAACAGCCAGGGTCATATCATGTCAGAGACAGTTTTACGGGTGGAGGAAGCCGGAGTACCCGGAGAGAACCACCGAGCAACAACAAGCAGCTGTCAGCTGTCCAACATCGTAACTCTGAACTCTGCACCACGGCACAGGCAGGGTTAGATTGGTTGAAGATATGTGCACCATTGACATGTAGTACGCCTCAGTACACAGCATCATCGTGCCCCCATGCAGGTAATCAGGGTTAAGTGCTTAACTTCGGTGATCTGACGAGTACCGGTTACCGTGGCGCCACCATGCCCCTTGGGAAAGGGTTTAGGGCCAATGCCAGTGGGAAAATGCACATCGAGAAGTCTCCAATTGGGAATTTGTTTTGGGGGAGAGGAAACATTCAAGAAATAAAAAAAAGTTTACCATTATGTTGAACTGAGAACCAGACATGTTAACTCTCCCGGGATGCTCAGGAAAATCACAAAATTTTGGTGTAGTTACAGGCCTCCCGGATGGAAATCAGTTTTGGACCAAAAATCCCAGAAAACTGAGTCAAATATTTCTTTCCCATTGTAAGTTAACTTACGTAAAACATTCTGAGTCAAATCACATGAATTTCAAACTATGGTAAAAAATCACGAAGCAGTAAAATATGAATTTAAGTTAAATTTATTTAAGAAAAGGGTATTTTATGATATATATTTGAACTGTGTTCATGTTTATTTCTGTTTTTTTCTTCATAATCGGAGATTTGTGATCTATGTGCAAGTGTCAGAGGTAAATAGGTGACTTACTTTCCAAAAATTGAAAACTCCGTTTCATTTAAATGCAGTTTTTTATATTTGAAACTGTATGAAAAGGAATTAAATAATATTATTTATTTATCCATAAAATAGCTTTAATTTTCGTCCCTTAAAATTCCAGATCAAAACGTAAACAACACCTTAACCTCAACTATTTAACACAGTTTAAAAATAGGTTAAAGTCTCTTAGGATGCCGAAAAATTATGACGGCATATTTATACACAATGGATTTTATTTTCAACACTACATTTATTTCGTTGTGCTGAATACAGAACTGTTAACTGTTGGCGTCTGTACCCAGAAAATTTCAAATGGAATTAAAAAAAAAAATGTTTCAATGATGAAAAGAAAGTTTTGTGCAGGGTACAAGTGTCCACACATGCATGAGGGATTTTGATAAAGATACTTTCCAGGTTCTAATCTTGAAGTAACTGAACATTAGGACATCTTTTCCTGTTAACATTTCCAGACATGGGAAGTTATTAGCTTAATTATTAGACTTTGATAAAAGCATTGGTGCACTGTGGGGGGGGGGGGGGGGGGGGGTCATGAAGAAAAGGATGGCGGGGGTGGGGGGTTGAGTGGGGTAAAATCATCAATTATTTTATGATTTTTTAACATACCACGCATGCACCAGCATAATTGACAGCTAGATCTGGATATAACCTGGTGTTAATGGTGGTCCATGAGCTGATAATTCGCAAGTTTTTTCTTTTTGTTTTGTACCCGTGCGAACTTTTCTCTGAAATCCATCCCATTTCCCTGAAAATCACCCTCAGGTTCCCTGAAAAATTATTCTGGAGGTTAACATGTCTGCTGAGAAAATTAATACAGAAGCAAGTGCATGTATACCACTAGTTCAGCTATCTGGATGACAGAGCTGCCCCACTACCTACTAGCAGGCAGCCACATTTGGATAGTTGAACCGTTAGTATATGTGTAGCAAGTTTTAATAAACACCAGTCACATGATATCATGTTCACTCCAGTCCCAGTAGTCCCTGTTTAACCGTTTTTTATACTATCAAACAAGAACTTGTGCTTGAATTCAGATGCTTTCTACACTTACGTTGGCAGTTATTGGTGTTCTGAGTGCTTCTGGTCACCTACTTCAGGACACCGATTGTGAATTCAGTTTTTGTTTGAGCGTTTACCGAAATTGGGAAATTTGGGGTTAGGAATTGGGAATGAAAGTGTCAATGACACTGTAGCTTAATTTGATGAAAAGGATAATGTTCAATGTTTAGGAAAGGATTATGAAATAAGACAAGAATTGTGATAATTGGGAATATGTTAATTTCTGTTTCCTGTATGCTATGTTTTTAATAAAAAAAATATGAGGTGCAGACTGTACTAAAGAACTGAAGGGTGGGTTAATGTGGCCCTCACAGTTAATGTATGTGGCCCTCACAGTTAACGTATGTCAATGAAAGTAACCAAGTTACAGTGAAATTATTCCAAAACAAGTCATCCTGTCAAGTTACATTGAAATCCCTTCATAAATATGGCCTGTAGACTGTGCTAAAGGTTTTCGGGCTTCAGGCCAGTGTAGCAACTAAAAGGGGACGTCCTCATCTCGACATTATACTGAGTCATTCTACCAAGTTACAATGAAATCCCTTTACAAATACGACCTGTAGTCTGTACTAAAATTTTTTGGGATCTGGGCTCGGGCAGCCATCATGGTTGAATGATCACGACCAAAAGGGAACATTCTCATCTGAGCATTATCTGAAGTGATCCTACGAAGTTACAATGATAAATATGGCCTGTAGACTGTGCTCAAGGTTTTCGGGCTTTGGCCCCCTGTAGCCATTACAGTTGACCAATCACAACCAAAAGGGGATGTCATCATCTAGGCATTAAATGAAGTCAACTTAACAAGTTACAATGAAATCCTTCTATAAATACAACCTATAGACTATGCTGAAGGTTTTGGGCTCAGGCAGCCGTCAAGGCTGAATGATCACAACCGAAAGGGGACGTTCTCATCTAGACATTATTTGGAGTCATCCTACCAAGTTACAATGAAGTCCCTCCATAAATATGACCTGTAGACTGTGCTAAAGGTTTTCGGGTTTTGGTCTCGGGCATTCGTCACGGTTGACAGATCATGACCAAATGGGGAAGTTCTCATCTAGACATAATACAGAGTCATCCTACCAAGTTACAATGAAATCCCTCCATATTAAATATGAGCTGCAGACTGTGCTAAAAGTTTTTGGGTTTCGGGCTTGGGCAGCCATCACGGTTGACAGATGATGACCAAAAGAGGATGTTCTCATCTAGTCATTATACAGAGGCATCCTACCAAATTACAATGAAATCCCTTCATAAATACGACCTGTAGACTGTGCTAATGGTTTTCGGGTTTTGAGCTTGGGCAGCCATACTGATTGACTGATCGCAACCAAAAGGGGATGTTCTCAACTAGACATGACCACAAACCTGCATATGAAATTTTGTGATGATCAGACAAGAACTACGGGGTGTAGTCTGTGCTAAAGGAAAATGTGAACAGGCTCAGACTTCCACATGGGTGCTGGCAATAGCTTACCTTAACTTTGTCAAGTTAAGCTAAAAATCATGCCCAAATATCCTTGGGAAAGGGTCACATATTTGGCTCCAGTCGACACCCAAAATAATCTCTGAAGTTTTTCACCTTAATTATAGCCAAAATTGTAATGAACACATATTAATAGAAAGTTGAGTAGTGAAACAGTTTAATCCGCACTTGCAACTGGTGCACTGTATTCATTATTTTTAAGATGTACTGCCACATATTATAGTGCTTTCCCTCACATTATAGTCTGATGTATTGTACAACATGTATGTATATGCATAAAAGCTTTGAATCAAACAATATTAGGTCAGGGTTTCAATATCACACCTCAAGGTGTCGAAAGATTACTGAAAATACCCATTTCTGCTCAAGATCTTGGAAAGGTTACGAGTTTGCCAGCTCCTGTACTAGTACATGTATCCACTGAGTCAGTCATAATTTTATAATATGCCCCCGCTGGGGGTGTATTAGGTGTTACCCATGTACTCTGGTCTGTCCATCATCTTTCCATCCGTTAGTCCATCCATCTGTCTGTACAATGTACATACGTATAAACTTTTGGTCTCCTTGATAACTTGAGTATGTATTCACAATTTTTTTTAAAACTTTGATATATTGTATGGAATAAAAAGTACAGATTAAGTACTCATTTGGCCATATTTGCATTCTCTGTTCCAGAGTTATACAATTAATGAAAAATAATATATTTTGGGTTTTCCAGATAACTTGAGAATGCAGTCAGAAATATTTTCTTTTCTTTGAATTTCATATATTGTTTAGAATAATAAAATACAGATCAAGTTCTCATTTGGCTATATTCACATTTTCTGTTCTGGACTTGTTCCCCTCAAGTTTGTGAAAAATAATATTTCTTGTGGTTTCCAGACAATAGATAAGTTCGTGAAAAGTTAAAAAATTTATAGTAATTTATATATTTTTTATACTTACCAATGACCCAGACATAGCTGGTGCTAACTCTTAAAATATAGGGCCAAACACAAATTTTGCCCCCCAATCCCCAAAATTTGCATCTAAAACTAAAGAAAACATGTCCTGAAAGGCCCTCCACACTTCGCCCCTACTGCGCATGCGCAGTGTCAAGGACGTTCCGAAATTGGCGCCATTTATCATTCTAATAACCAGTGCCTGGTAAGCGCTATGTACTCAGCGGGGAGGCAAGAGTTCCCAACTCCTGGGAGGGCCATCCCCGTCTGGGTCATTGGTAAGTATAAAAAATATATAAATTACTATAAATTTTTTAACATTTTTATACTGTACCAATGACCCAGACATAGCTGAATAGTAAAAAGGCTGGAGGGCCAAGGACATAGAGCAAAATGGAATACGCTCAATAAAATAAAATAGAGTCATCCCCTGTAGGGAAAAGAAGTAATAGGCCTTACATGTATCTTTCTTATTTATGATAAATTAGAAAGATACAACACCTTCCAAAAATTGAGCTTCATACATCCATGTACTCTATTAATATCCAATAATCCTTATACTAATAATTTTTAAAGTAAGCCAATAATAAAGTAAGTCTAGAGAATAGAGACTCTTATACTCCTAAAAGTGTGTGAGAATTGCATAATCATGTCCGTTGACATATGCAATATTCAAAAGCTATACTTTAAAAACTAAGACTTGAATGAATTTTATAAACTTAAACTTCTCACTAAACAACCATCCCAATAACAGCTCAGAATTACTAACTCCGGAGGAGGTATCCCCTTGTTTTCATAGTAAAAAACAGGTGACCCAAGGGAACACCCTCCCCCCCCCCCCTTTTCTTGCCCTGGGTCAAATAGCCCAGAGCGAAGAGGGCAGCCGAACGGAGACACTGCCGAAACAGACAGCCTACCTAGCTATAGTAGCAACTGTTAAGTGAATGACATTCTGAGCCGTAGATAATAGACGTAACAATAGAGGCCTCCAGAAATGGACTCGATATTTCTGAGATAAAATTCATGAATGTGGATGGCTGAGCGCAATGAGCAGCCTTCAAAAATCTATAATAGCAACACTATTAATGTAAGCCCAAGAAGTAGAAGAACTCTTACTTCATGAGCCGAAATCTTAAGCACAACTGCTAAGCCAATGATATACCGTAAGCAGTACGCTAGTTAATAGAATCCATTAACAATAAAATGGAGCGTAACGTCCTTCTACTAGACATCAAAGACAGAAGAAGCTTACGCCCTTGTAATAAACAGATATCTGTTTATAAATACATAAACTGTACCCGGAAAGAGTAAAGGCCTATGCCCATACGAAGACGGAAGGACCTTAAAATAATAGGTTCCGGATAATAGGAGCCTAACTCTTATGCAACAATCCAACCTAAATAGTAACGGAAGTATTGATTCCGAAACTATGAAAGTGAAAATCATCCATCGATAGTGCATGAAACTCACTGACTCTACAGTAAAAGAGAAACCAACAGAATTACTGTCTAAAAGGTCAGAATTTGAAAACTACTGTTTCCAGAGGCTCAAATGATAACTTAGCTAAATAAGAACCGAAGTTAAAATCCGTATAGGAATTTAATCTAAAGATTCTAAGTCTATTTATCAAAAAGTTACTAACTGACTTAGATAAAGAGACAAAAGACTCAATTGTAAACTATCGTAGAGTGCATAGGTATGAGGTAACATAAACCTATAACCTAAATAACAACAGGCTGCAGTAGATCTTGTGAAACAAGTATACTAAAAAATAGCAATGAGTAGTATGGAGGGATCAACAATATGAACATAATGATCCCTACACCACGACGGAAGAGCCTCCACTTTAGTCGCATAGAATAGCGAAGAAGAGGATCTCCTATAGTAAGAAATCGCGTCCAAAGCTCGTCCAGTACAGTGCTTACAATGCAATACGGACCACACAATGGAATACATGAAGGTTGCGACCTTGCTGGTTGTGATAAAGATGACACGATTTACCCAGTGAAAAAAGATCCTCACATAGAGGAAGATTTCACGTTAAGATCCACAGTAGACAAGAGAGTAAATTACTCATGATCTCTGTGAAGATAGAGATGCTATCAACAGAAATGTATTGTGGTTGTTTATCTTAGCAATACCTGCTAAAACAACAGCGCCGGAGGATACGCGTATCCTATCATTCCGTCCTATAGATCAATAGAGCGTTAACAGTATTAGCTCAGAGATCTGGACAAGCCAACACATACGTCTGCAATTGATTAGCAAGTTGTGTCATAAATAAAACATCATTGGGCGCTCCCATAGATAGCAAATCTGATTGAATACTTGTTTGTTGAGAGTCCATTCTGACAGCAACAAGTGACCCGTAAGAGAACGGGAGTGTGATAAAACAATCAGACGACCCAGAATATGACGGACCAAAACTGAACTTGGTGTACTATAACCAACAGACGGATTCTTTCCATTAAATTGAAATAACGGAAACGAAAGAGTGCCTCCCTGGTTCCGGAGATACACCACTACTGTCGAATTAAAGGACAGGAATTTGGGCATGCGTTTCTGAATAATGTTCATGCAATGACATAAAGCAAGCCTAAAAAAAACATTATTCCGCGGAAGTTAAACTGATAGCTAAAAGACTGCGGAACCCAAAGACCCTGGCACTTCGAATCCGTAGGGATCAGTATATATTCCAATCTGTTTGACTGGCAACCGTCATAACAGCCACACTCGGGTCCGGCAACTGCGGCGGCACTCTCTGAGTCAACCACCGAATGTTGCCCCAGTCTGAATCTCTTGTAACACTAGATAGACAAGAGAATGTATAAATCGAGCAATTCATGGATTGCCGGAAAGTTGCCGTCGAAGAGAAGCTCCTCCGAGAACGAAGCGACTCTGAGAGAGTTCTTAACCTACTATCCACGCGTGGATGTAGCTAGGGCTGCGTCACGACTAACCAACTCCAATCAGCCACTGAAGGGCGGAGTTATACGTGAACAAACTACTGCCCTCAAAAGAAATTACATTGAGAATAATATCCCGTAAATCTTTTCTTGAAGACGTAATGATAACGCCTCAGTAAGGCGGATTACGTATAATAAAGCGTCTAAGTTAAGTCTACTATACATAATGTCGTTCCCAACATTGAAATTGGAAAAGACATAAACGGCAAAAAAGAATATATGCAGTCTTTAATCACACCGTCTAGACGCATATGAACTCTCGGTATGCCCTGCTCTGCCAAAATAAACTATTTGTAAAAAAGATAAAATGGCAGAAATGAGCCACGCGGACAAGAAACTAAACTATCATGCTTAGTAGCAGGCTTGTATATATATATAAATATATAGCGTCGAAAAATAAAACACATGTTGTAATGACAATATTGGACTGCGTCGGTAAGTCAGGGACAAAGTCCCTGAACCGATCGAAAAAACCGAGTCCAATGACGCTATAAGTCTCTTATCCAAGATCGCAGCAATGAAGTCCGAAAAATAATCACTGGAAGAAATGCCAGAAGATATGAAAGGCATCTTCCGATACTACTAAAGGGAAAACTCGAAATCTTTCGAATCCCTTTCGCCATCCTGTCGGACCCTATAAAGCGTTCGGTCGTCCGTAGTTTGATGCAACCGCGGACCGCACCGACCCAGCGCCGTCGGATAATTCCTGATTCGACCGAGAAACTGTCAATTGCTGGGATGCTGCGAAACAACTGTGCTAACTCGGATAGCACGTCCGTCACTGAGGCCTGAGGAGAAGCCGTCTTACGATGCATTGCCGCAGGAAGCTCCGAGATCGTTACCCCATGCATACTTCCAATATGCGAGCGAACGGAGTGTATAGGCCTCGTGTCCCTTGGCTACCGGATGGCGCGACCTATTCGCTGTGGAATCACTGAATGCCGAAACTGATCGGATACTCGAGGTCACGTAGCCAATGTGCGGTCGTGTGCCCTGCTGTGAGGATGAGGAAGCATTAAAGACAGTCTCTCGGACTGTCAATATAACGGAGCGTCCCGAGCAACGGACATATGCTCCGAATGTAAAATATCTGAACCACAACATGCGGTCCGCTATGTTGTTGGCTTCCTCCGATCTGTCCTCAATCTGCCGTCACTGGGTGAGTACTAAAGTAATTAAAGTGCTCGCATCACCCAAATCTCCTTCCTAGACCGCAACGGACGAACCCGGCAGCCGAACCATTCGATGAATGTACGCTACACCGGGTGAGCTAGCGAATGTCACTCCGTAAGCGATAGACATATTCCATGAGCACTTATTGCCGCTAACTCTTCATTAACTATGACGACAGAGGCACACTTTTGAAAGACATCTCCATAACTCTTCGAACAAGAAACCAGAAATGCTTGGATAGCAAGCATAAAATAATAATATATATAGCGTCGTTCAATAATTCGAAAGTTTGTGTGACATTATTGGACTATGTCGGAACTGAGGGACGATGTCCCTGAACCGAACCAAAAATTTCTAAGTCCACCGACGCTATCAGTTTCTTATCCGGCATCGCAGCATATGTTGTTCCGAAAGGGAAAGCTTGAAATCCTCCGAATCCCTTTCGGTATCCCGTCGGACCGGATGAAACTTTCGGACGTCCGTACCCGCTTCCGCGGAGCGTCCCGACCCAGCATCGTCGGATAAAATATATGCGACAGATTCAGTTGATGCTGGGATGCTGCGATAAACTGTGCTATTAAGGAAAGCACGTCCGTTCCCGAGGCCTGTGCAGTAGCGGACTTACGATGCATTGCCGCTGGAAGCTCCGTGTACGTTGACTCCCGCACACTTCCTATGCGAACGTCCGGAGTCTGCAGGCCTCGAGTCCCCGGCTACCGACCCAGCGCTGTCGGATAATTCTTGATCCGACACCGTTTCTGTCGGCTGCTGGGATGCTGCGATAAGCTGTGCTATGTGCACAAGAATGTCCGGCGTCGAGACCTGCGGAGGCGCAGTCTATCGCTGCTTCGCCGAGGGCAGCTCCGCATCAGATGGCTCCCGCATACTTTTCCTATGCGAACGTCCGGAGTCCATCGGTCTCGAATCCCTGGCTGCCGGATGGTGTGACCTGGTCGCCGAAGAATCCTTGATCGGCGAAGCTGGTAATATATCGGCGGTCACGCAGCCAAGGTGCGGTCGTGTGCGCTGACGAGAAGAGGAAGCCTTAGCAGTCTCAGCGGACTGCCTATACAACGGAGCGTCCCGAGCGACGGACGTATGCTCCGCTAGCGACACATTTGTACCACAACATCTGGGGCCAGATGTTGTTGAACGAGAGAGGGGCCTCTCTCGCTAGCCGTCCGGATGGACCGGAACGAGCTATGAACCGGACTAAAAGGCTTCCTCCGTTCTCCCTCCGATCCGCCGTCACTGGGTGTGCATTAAGTTAATTTTATAGTGCTCGCATCACCCCAAAATTCCTTCTAGACCGCAACGGACGAACCCGGCTGCCGAACCATTCGGTGAATGGACGCTACACCGGGCGAGCTAGCGGACGTCAAAGGCCGTCGAACCTACTAGGGTCCTCTTAGGCAATTGGCGTATTACATGAGCACTTTTCCGCTAGCCCTTCATTAATTGTGACGACGGAGGCACACTGTTGGAAGACATCACAGATACATCACCCTAATCTTGATCGTCTGAAATAGAAATTGATAAAGTAGAGTGACCCTGCGGGGAAAGGACCGGAGTGTCCAAATCCCCAACAACATACCGTGACATACGCTTCCCATATTGTCATCGAAATCATACGATACAGAACAGGAGTTAATGCGAGTACACTGACCACATATAGAATGATAATAAGGTCAGAGGAAGACTTCCTCTTAAAACAATTGATCAATATCCTTTCAATGTGAAAAGAAAACAAGTCCTGGTACTCGCACTAACCCCTGGCAATCAAAATACATAATAATAATATGATCCATTAATATAGAAAAAATAATTGAAATCAAAATATTTTGAAAAAATATTTTTTCAGAACAGCCCAAGTTTCTGAAAAGTAACGTTGAGCCCCAATGGATCCCAAGCCTAAGTGTGGACAAAAATTTTAAAAATATTTTAAACAATTTATTCAACACTTACGAACAATAATAATGTATCTAGTTATGATTAAAATAACATAAAGATATTATTATTTAGAAATCCCCCCCTCACACAGAGGGCTGTTGTAAATGTAAACAATGAGTGTAAAAACACTAAAATAAGACTCCAGGCACCCAGGCCCGAAATCAGTTACCAAAAATACACCATCTGATGCAAAACAGAGACTTCCAGGGAAGAAACTGCAGAACATCAGATGGTAGATGCAGAACACAACGCCTAACCACCCGTAGGTGAGGACGTAAACATGGGGAAAGAACAGAATTCATTCTGTTATTCAGCTAAAACTCCCAAGAAATTTTAGTAATAATAATTACAGAAACTATGCCAAAAGCATGGGAGAATAGCAAGGGGGAACTTAAAGGACAGGGAGAGAGGAAAACACTTGAAAAAACAGTGTAACTAAATAATCAGAATGACAACAAAATGGCTGCTGCCTTGAAAATAGGTAACTTAACATAATTTCATTAAAAAATTTTAAGTTACAGCCCTGATAATATTCTGTCACACATTCTTTTCCTCTCCTCCTTTTCTATCCTCCTTAGAATCACCATTTCACTAATATTTATGTGTCTGGCATCATTTAAACTGAGATTTAAAAGCACAAAGATCAGTCAGATGTTAACTGATGAAGGGCCAAACTTAGAATGATAAATGGCGCCAATTTCGGAACGTCCTTGACACTGCGCATGCGCAGTAGGGGCGAAGTGTGGAGGGCCTTTCAGGACATGTTTTCTTTAGTTTTAGATGCAAATTTTGGGGATTGGGGGGCAAAATTTGTGTTTGGCCCTATATTTTAAGAGTTAGCACCAGCTATGTCTGGGTCATTGGTACAGTATAAAAATATAATATTTCTTGTGGTTTCCAGACAATAGATAACTAGGTTTAGTTTACTTTTAACAATTTCTTTCAAATTTAATTTTTTTTGGCAGTTACAAGATATGCTCAAATTCAGCTATACTTGTATTTTCTGTTCCAGAGCAACAACCCTTGATTTAGTGAAAAAATAGTATACTTTACAGTTTCCAGGCAATACCTCAAGTTTGACTTTACCGGTTTTTTTTTATTATTTTGCATTCATAAATACTAAGTGGTTGTGGGATAGGCATCTAAAATGATAAGTTGTGGGGTCCTTGCAGGCCTGGCATTCTTAAAAATACAGGAGGGCTAAAAATCGCTTCCCTTGGATGGCCTCGTCGTGGAGCGATTAGCTCTTCCCAATCTTACAAAAGCTAAAAGTGGCAAAATGAAGTTTTGCTATTAATGAATTCTGCCTAGTGGGCTTTGTGCATTTAATTTAGTGTTGCTAACAAGGTAATCTCTGTAAGATGGCTACACTGCCCCTCCCACACCTCCAGGCTCCGACAAGGCCTGAAGGTGTAGGAGGGGTAGTATGGCCATCTTTCAGAGACCACTAGCATAGCAAAGATATGAAAAGATGTGTGTTTTAGGAATAGTTGCCCTCCTTAATTTTTTTTAAGGAGACCAGTAGGCAAGCAAATAAATCAATCTCCTGAAAATACCAGGCCTGTCCTTGGCAGTATTCTAGTTTCCATTAACTTCCAATTTGCATTCCACACATCACAAGGATATACCTATTTTTCATCTGAAATTAATGATTATCTCCCCTTGAACTTATAAGATTTGTGGATTTCCATATGAGATTATTGCGTGTGAAACTTTGCATACACTGTTGAACTATATTGATGAGACTTCTCTAGCATGACCACTAACAAGTGAACATGCACATATTCTAGAATTTTTAACCTGTAATAATTTTAAGATGAATGTCATGAGAAACAATTTGGAGAAAATCATGCTGTGGAATTGCTTTTTATTCCTAGTTCAGGATGCAATCTGAGTGCACTTTCATTTTGTACCATAAATAAGGTATGCTGAGACCTTCAACGAGTATTTTATAATTTAAATATTTGATAATCCCTCTTTTAAAATTATTCTCATTCTTGTGCAATCCATCCTTTACAAAATCTTAAATGACAATTGTCTTTTTCCAGTCTATATGAGCTAAGATCTGGAAATTTGATATATTGTGTGAACAAAGAAATGTGAGTAAAATTTCTGTTAAATTAGCATATAGGCTGGTGTAAACAAACACCAAGCATCTTGATCATGTTAATAACTCCAGAATTTTTTCAAAAAAGTAGATAGGCTGCACCAGTCAGTGGCATTCTGTAGAGTCTTTTGCCCCAGATATCCAGGAAAAACTGATGCAGTTTCATAGAAAGCCAAGCCAGTGTTATGGATGATCCATTCTTTATTGTAGAGAAACTTCAGTAACTGTTTTCAGATAAAACTTCACTTGACTGGGGATAATGCAAATGGTACAATTATGATTACATTAGAAACAAAAGAGGTAGATGCACTTCACAAGACTTTCTTCTGGTGAGCTGTAATATTACGTATTTGCAACATTTCTCTTTATATACCGAGTCAAAAAAGAAAGTATAATAAACTTTGAGGAGCAATATTTTTAGTATTATTGACTTTAATCCCAAACAAAATTATTGTAAATTAATATTTCGTGTCCAGCTGTATGAATTTACATAATTTCATGTTCTTACTGTTGCCAGCGTCATGTCAGGACGTCACAATTCGGACATGACTTGAAATGAAAAGTTCACATATGCAGTCAATAGCGTGTATGTCCACCATTTGCCTCTTAGATAGCAAGACATTGATGGCACATGGACCTGATAAGTCTCTGGATGTCACCCTGTGATATTGCATTCCACTCCTACCTTAGAACATTATGTAAATCGCCTAACGTCTGAAGATCATGAAGTTGTACCCGACGGTCCAATTGATCCCAAAGATGCTCAATTGGCGACAAAGCTCGCGAAAGTGGGGGCCAAGGAAGAAGTTTGAGGCTTTGCTCCTCAAGAAAGTCACGACAGACACATGCAATGTGACATCAGGCATTGTCTTGCTGGAATAACTGCAGTCCGACGTTAGAATTGCACAATGGGACAACAACAGCGTTAAGAATTTTGTCCCTATATCGCTGTCCATTCAGATTACCATCAATGAAGATCAACTGCATTCAATGGTGCAAGGAAATTCTTGCCTAAACAATTACACTACCCCCGCTGAAACGGTCGCATTCCCGCATGCAAGCATCAGAAAACCGTTCTCGTCGGCGATACACTCTTGCCCTACCATCAGCGCGCCATAGACAAAATCATGATTCATCACTAAAAAGAAATGTGCTCCAACACTACTGAGTCCAGCGAATATGCTGACGTACCCATTCCATTCTGATGGTACAATGAAGTTGGGTAAGGATTGGTTCGTGGTATGGACGCCTACTTCAGATGCCGTGTTCAGCGAGTCTGTTGCGGACATTTTGTGCACTGATTCTATTGTTAGTTCTACCATATATAGTTCTACTATATATATTACACCATGCTTTTGAGACAAAATCTGTTCCCCACATGAGCATGAAAGTTTTTGGGTTACATCAGCTCCATTAGCATGTTTTCAAAACTTTCACACTTACCTGTTTTAGTACAATATATCAAATTTCCAGGTCTCATGTCATATTTCATGTCCCATACAAATACAGATCTGTTGATATTCATTTTGTAGAGGTTGGACCTCACAACAATGAGAATAAGTGCCTAGAAAAAATTATTGTTAAAAGTGAGTTTAATCTATATTTAAATCATTAAGAAAACCTTTGCCATTCTTGGCATATGTTATTTATGGTATAGAAAGCAAAGGAACTGAAAATACATGATAAAATTGAATTAATAGCCCTAATTCTGTGTGGTATTTGGTGATTTTCTTCATATTGTTTTAGTTTACATTCACCTTAACCACATTATATCCTCTCCTACTTTGATTTAATACGGCTTTCTGTATAATTTCTTCTGCATACAACTAATCCTACATCGATGATTTAATTTTAGTGAATATTTCTTTACCTGATGCCTTGAAAGTGGATTTGTGCATAATTTAAAATTTTAAGCTTTGTAAATTATACCATGTCTGAGATATAAGCCTAGCTACTTTGAGTACTGTATATGGAGAGTGGATTGTAACTAAATCACCCATGGAGTGGAGTTATCACCTTAAGTATCACTTTCAAATTCTGTACATATGGTCGGGCAAGACACTTCACCCCCATTGTCCACATGGGGGCACGATGACGCCGTGTACTAAGGCGTGCTGCACGTCGATGGTGCGCATGTCTTCAACCAATCTAACCCTGTCTGTGCTGCAGTGCGGAGTTACAATGTTGGGGAGCTGGCAGCTGCTCGTCGTTGCTCGGTGGTTCTCTCCGGGTACTCCGGCTTCCTCCACCCGTAAAACTGTCACGGTCATGATTAGCCATTCGTGCATAAGTATGTGACCTTAAACACCAATAAATAAATAAATAAATAAATGTACATATGGTCAAAAAACAAAAGCAATGTTTCAGCCAATAGACCTCACATTGATTGGAACTTTGCTTGCGCTTGTTATGCTTCGCAATAAATTTGCAATTTTTGTTTTGGTGGGATCTCCACTCTATGGGTGATTTAGTGATGATATTCTCACTGAGACTCTGTGAAATTGGCCATTTGAAAAAAAAATCCAAGATGGCACCAAGAAACATCATATGGAATGATGATATTTATTTATTTATTGGTGTTTAAGGTCACATACTTATGCACAATAGCTAATCATGACCGCATTGAATGATGATAGCATAGATATCAATAGAATTGGCTGAATGATCGGATTATATATATGAATTATGTGAATGATCTCTGAAGTTAAGAGGTTCTAGGTTACATAGTATCCAAAATGTGGAAACTAAGTGGTGTCACATGCACACTCTACTGAACAAACACTCATGCAGACTAACACCATTCAACCCTGGAAACTCTTTCTGTATGGACAATATGAAAATTATATATTTTTATACTGTACCAATGACCCAGACTTAGCTAGTGCTAACTCTTAAATTCTAGGGCCAAACACAAATTTTGCCCCCCCCCCCAATCCCCAAAATTTGCATCAAAATCCAAAAAATAGATGTCCTATGTGGTCCTCCATACTTTTATCCACCGAGCATGCTCAGTGTCAAGGAAGTCTGAAATTGGAGCCAAATCCTCATTCTTTGTTTGGCCCTGAAATCAGTAACATCCCACTGATATTTGTGCTTATAATCTCAGTTAAAATGATGCCAGACACAAAATAATGAAAGAAATGGTGGATCTAAGGATGAAATAAGAGGATGAGAGGAAGAAACAGTGGAAGGATGTGTTCAGGGCTGTAACTTATAATTTTTATGCAAAATTATTTCATGTTCCCTAATTTCGGGGCATAGGCCTGATGTTTACATTCTTGTTATGAAATTTCCACAGTTTATTCAGAGTTTCCTCTCTCCCTTTCCTTAATACCCCCCTTGCTATTCTCCCATGCTTTTGGCATAATTTTTGTAATTTTTTACTGAAATTTCTTGGGAGTTTTGGCTTGGTAACAGAATGTTTATTCTGTTTATCCCCATGGTTACGTCCTCACCCTAGGGTGGTTAGGCATTTTGGTCATGCATCTACCGTCCGATGTACTGCAGTTTCTTCTCAGGAAGCCTCTGTTTTACATCGGATAGTGTTTAAATTGGTTACTGATTTCGGGCCATATTATCAGTGCCTGGAGTCTTGTTTCCAGTTTTAATTCACTTTTGTTTATGTTGACAACGGTTACTTCTGACAGTGATTCCTTGTCTTCTGTAATTCTACTCATAGCCAGATACATTAACCCTTAAGCCCCCATATAGCCCCAAACCGCCACTTTTATATTGCATTGAAGCAGGTGCTCCCTTGTGTAATCTTTTTTATTACTCTTGTGTGTAGACTGAATTTTCCCTGGCAGTGGTTCTACATCACTGTTGGCTGCCTGTATAGGCAGCCAGCAGTGATGTAGAACCACTGCCAAGTCATCAATAACTATGTAAGCAGAAAAAGGCCATAAATACTTTAAAATTAATCTGAGGACTTAAGGGTTAATATTGTCCGTGAGTGTAACATTAATTTTAAACATGTTTTAAAAATTTTTGTCCACTCTTAGGCTTTTTTGGGATCCATTTGGGCTCATCGTTCCCATTGGGAACTTGAGCTCATCTTGAAAATTTTTTTTTCTTTTGAATTAATTTTCGAAATGTTTGTAATGTATTATTATTATTATGTATCTTTGTTTTCAAGGGTTGGTGCTAGTATGATGACTGTTTAATATCTTTTCAAAATGAAAGAATATTGTTCAATTGTAAATTGAGGAAGTCTTCCTCTGATTCTCATGGTCATTGTATTGTTGTAGTCTGTGTACTCGCACTAATTCTTGCTCAGTGTGTGCCAATTCAGATGACAAACGGAGACGTGTGTCACGGTATATTGTTAGTGGTGAGAGGTCCATGCTGGTCCTCTCTCCACAGGGTCACTCTAGTTTTTTCAGTCTCTTTTTCAGAGGAACAAGAACAGGATGATGTTTCCGTGATGTCTTCTAAAGGGTGCTTCCGTCGTCGCAATAATGAGCTAGCGGCAAAGTGCTCAAGGAATGCGGCAAGTGCCTAAGAGGTCCCACGTGGTATCGACGGTCACTTGTCGTCCGCTAGCTCCCCCGGTGAAGCAATCATTCACGAAATGTTTGTGACGCCGGGTTCATCCGTTGCGGTCCAGGAGAGGAGAAGGGGTGTTGCGAGCACTATAATCTCGAATCACGCACACCCGGCGACGACGGATCAGAGGATGGAACGGAGGAAGCCAGTCAGTCTGGTAGCTAGCTCGTCCAGGTCTATCTCTTACAACAACATTTGGGCCGAGATGTTGTTGTATGTAATGTTCGTTAGTCAGAGCATACGTCCACTCCTCCTGCTCGGGACGCTCTGTCGCATAGACAGTCAGACGCGGCTTGTCTATTGGCTTCCTCATCCTCATCCTCACCTTGGCTATGTGACCGCAGATATCCAGCCTGCTTCACCGATCAGGGAGTCCACGTCGACCAGGTCACGCCATCCGCTAGCCAAGGACACGAGGTCTTTCCAGTTGGGACATTCGCATATCATAAA
Organism: Pictodentalium vernedei; assembly: GCA_031216915.1. NCBI lineage: Eukaryota > Metazoa > Mollusca > Scaphopoda > Dentaliida > Dentaliidae > Pictodentalium > Pictodentalium vernedei. The sequence continues at coordinate 450,681,528 of CM062295.1, read as the reverse complement.
TATGCAGGAATTAACGTCCCTGGAGCTTCCAGCGGCTAAATTACGTAAGACCGCAGCTCCACAGGCCTCCGTGATGGACTTGCTATCACAGATAGCTCAATTCATCGCAGCATCCCAGCAGCTATCAGAAACTTTTTCAGTAAAGAAACTGTCTGAGCAAGCTGGGTCGGTTCGCTTCTCTGCAGAGTCAGTAAGGGACGACCGAGATTCTTATGTGGTCCAGGCGGATGGTAAAAGGGAATCAGCACACCTGAGATTTTCCCTTTCCAAACAACTTAAGGTGGCCATAGATTTCATCCGGCATCACCTTTTAGAAGTTGTTTCTCTGGAAAAAAATGCTGCGTTACCTGATAAGAAACTGAAAGCTTCACTGGACACAGACTTTTTTCGGCCGGATTAGGGACACTGTTCCTGAGTTTCCGACCCAGTCCAGAAATGTCACGGACATTTGAACTTTTGAATGACGCTATATTCAAGCTAGCCTCTAATATTGGCAAATCCGGTTTCTTATCGCCTAGTGCTATACAGCTGCCTTTCATCAATGCTAGACATAGATTTGAAATGGCAGGACAAGGCGTGCCGAGAGTTCCTCTGTGTTTGGACGACTCGGCTGAAGACCTGGAATTGTCATTGCCGGCGTCCATGCCTATTAACTCCAGTATACTGGAGATGACAATCTTGTCTAATAGAATTAATTTAGACACATTATCTCAAGCAGATCACCTTACCAGAGCGTTATCACTATGTTTCGAAGGGAAAGAATTCCAGGATGTTCAAACTTCCTTAAGAGTTCTTTCGGGGACTATAGCATATTCTATGTATAACTCCGCCCTTTCAGTGGCAATATGGAGTTGGTCAGACGTGATGCTGCCCTGGCTGCATCCACTAGAGTGGATAGTAAGGTGAAAAAACTCTCTTCCAGTCGCTCCAGTCGCAGGAGAGCTTCTCTTTGACGTTAAGCTTTCCACAATCTATAATCAGATTACTAAAAAAGCTTCGGATTCTCTGCTTTTATTCCGCTTTGAAAAAGTCGGACTCAGCAGGGAGGAGTAAGGCAGGTACTTTGGGGGCAAATACATCCAAAGGAAGTTCCTATAGACGATCTAAGAAAGCCTCTACGTCTTAATCCGGAGACCATCAGAGTAGCGACTCACATAGGGGTCATAATGCTGGCCAAGATATCCAGTCAGACGCCCCTAGGTCGACTGGGCGAGGTGCGGGTCGTGGAGGACGTGGTTTCTCCTTCCGCAATCCTCGCAGGGCCAGGAGGTGATGGTCTAAATCTCTATTGCATTCCAGGGGGCGGAAGGCTGTCGAGATTCTTAACCATTTGGTTGTCAATTATGGATGGCCCATGGATGCAAGGAGTTATTTCCGAAGGTCTAAACTGCCCGTCAAGGAAAAATCTCCGTTAACTCGAAGTCCACGCTGGTCTCAGCTTCTGTTAAACATTCAGAAGAGAGATTCGCTTCTATCAGAAGTTCAATCTCTTCAGGACAAGAACGCTATAGACGTCATAGAAAACCAGGAATCTCCAGTTTTCTGCAGTCACCTGTTCCTGGTTCCAAGATTAGATGGCTCGTTTTGTCCAGTTATAGATCTGAGCTGGATAAACAAGCTGATCGTGGCTCCAAATTTTTATATGGAGACCATCCGATAGGTCAGAGCGAGCACTCGAGTGAACAATTATGCTGTGAGCATAGATCTCAAGGATGCGTACTTTTACGTCATGGTACATCCGGCGTTTAGAAAGTACCTTCGCTTCGCTGTCCCAGGAGTTGTTTTCAGTTCCGAGCAATGATGCTCTGGTCTGAACCTAATGCCCTGGGCCTTCACTCGAATAATGATCTCGGTAAATGACTCATTTCCGAGCTCAATCGTCTGTGCTAACGTCGGCCTACTTGGACGACATTCTTCAGGGTTACGGCAGCAAGTTAACGCTTCAGAACGATGTTCAGAGTCTGCTTCAATTGCTCCGACGTCTCGGTTTCATAGTAAATGAAAAGAAGTCGGATCTAGTGCCGTCCAAATCATTCAACCACGTGGGAATGAGCTTAGAGACGCACAACAATCTCATTCTTCTGCTGTTAACCAGAGCGATATTAGTCAGTTGTTACGCTCGCTTTTGTCTTCACTCAGATGTAGCAACAGCGAGAGTATTCATGAGACTGACAGGTTTGTGCGGACATGCTGCAGATCTTATTCCGATGGAGCGGCTACGCACTTGTCCACTCCACATATATTTTATCTCAGAATTGGAGTGTGAAGACTCATTCGCTCGAATCGAACATCGTCTTGTCAAATCAAGTGAAACAAGAGTTTCAGACTTGGGCAGATATCCAGTGGTTAACTCAAGGAGTACCACTGCAACTGCTGGATCCGAGTTTTACGATAATGATGGATGCGAGTGAAACAGGTTGGGGCGCAACTCTGAGCCCAATGGATTCGAGGTGCCAGGGTCTTTGGGATCCGCAGTTCCTAAACAAGTACATAAACATCAAGAGATGATGTAAATATGGCTTGCGCTACGTCAATGAATGAACATTCTTCAGAATTCGCATGTTCAAATTCTGTCTGACAGTTCGACAGTAGTAGCGTACATTCGGAACCAGGGAGCCACTCATTCTATTCCGTTATTCAATTTAACGGAAAGGATCCTTCTGTTTGTCCCAGAGCATCAAGTTCTTGTATCGGTCTGTCATATACCGGGTCGTCTGAACGTTCTAGCAGTCTTCCTTTCTCGGAAAGGTTGTATGTTGCCGTCAGAATGGACTCTCTACAAACTGGTATTCAATCAGATTTGCTACCAATGGGATCGTCCAATGATAGACTTTTTTGCGACGCATCTCAACAATCAGTTGCAGACGTATGTGTCACCATGCCCAGATCCTCGAGCGTTTGCAGTAGATGCTCTCTCAATCTCTTGGGACGGAATGATAGGATACGTGTATCCTCCAGCTCCGTTTATTCAGCAGATATAAAAATCAAGCAATCTCACTGCAAGATTCTGTTGGTAGCATCTCTGTCACCCCAGAGACCATGGATAAATCTACTCAGGTGTCTGTTCTGGGACATTCCGCGGAAGCTTCCTCCACGGGAGGACCTTCTTTCTCAGGGGAAAACACGCACACTGCATCACAACCCCCAAGGTCTCAACCTTCACGTATTTCCGTTGTGCGGTCCTTCTTGCACGGCAAGCATTTTACAGGACGAGCAGTGGACGCAATTTCTAACTGTAGGAGGACCTCCTCTTTGCTAAATTATGCTGCTAAGTGGAAGGTTTTCTATAGGTGGTGTAGGGATCATTCTATTGATATTTATGATCCTTCCATTCCAGATATTGCTAATTTTCTGGTCTACTTGTTTGACGAGATCAAACTGCAGCCAATAACCATTAAGGGTTATAGGTCTATGCTATCGGATACCTATGCTCATCATGATAGGTTACAGATTAGATCTAATGTCTCTTTATCTAAGTTAGTGAAAAACTTTTCGATAAATAGACCTAGAACCCTTAAGTTAATTCCTAAGTGGAATTTAGTTTGGGTTCTTCTGAAGCTAAAAGAAGCGCCATTTGAGCCACTTGATACAGTGGACTTCAAATTCTTATCTTATAAGACAGCTTTTCTCTTAGCCTTCTCTTCTGCCAGAAAAGTTAGTGAGCTTCATGCACTATCGGTCGATGATTCTCACTATCGTAGCGTTGGTAATACTGTTACTTTAACTACTAATGTTGGATTTTTGGCTAAGAATCAGGCTCCTAATAAGTATCCTGAACCTATTGTTATTAAGGCTCTTCCGTCTTCAGACGGTCATAGGCCTTTGCTCTGCCCAGTTAGAGCCATGCGCATTTACAAACGTAGATCTGAGTTTATCAGAAAGGGATGTAAGCAAGGTGGATTAACTATCCGTACTGCTTATGAAAAATTATCTTCAACTCAGCAGTCTGTTCTTAAGATTTTGGCGCATAAAGTAAGAGCGCTGTCTACATCTTGGGCTTATGCTAATACTATTGCTATTGCCGATCTGATGAAGGCTGCATATTGGTCTGAGCCTTCCACGTTCACAAATTTTTATCTTAGAAATATTGAGTCCATTTCTGGCGACCTACGTTGTTTAGATCCATTATCTGTTGTTCAGAATGTCATCCACTAAACAGTTGCAACTATTGTTATGCAAGCTTTCTGTTCTGGTAGTGACTCTGTCCTGCTGCCCTCTTCGTTCTGGGGTATTTGACCCAGAGCAAGGGGAAGGGGGTGGGGGGGGGAATGGTGTTCCCTTAACCCTTTACCTAACATGAAAAGCAGACGACACTTGCAAAAAAAATTCTTGAATAACTATTTTTTTTCATTTTTTGTCTCAAAAACATAGGTTATGACCCCTCGTTGGAACGAGCTCGTTCCAACGAGGGGTCATAACCTATGTTTTTGAGACAAAAAATGAAAATATTTTGAAAATTAATTGGCGATTTTTGAGAATAGCGCTGGCCAGTTTTGGCCGTTACGTTGGGTAAAGGGTTATATCACTAGCTTTATAGTGAAAAGCACGGGAATAACTCCTCTGGAGTCAGTAATTCCGAGTCGGTGCCAGGATGGTTTTAATGTGTAAAGCTAATGTCTATCTCATTTATGTAATATTTTTAAAGTGTAGCTCGGTGTGAAGCATTTGTATATGTCACGTGTCATATGAGCGCTAATATACAATCCTCGGACACTTTTAAATGAGTATAAAGAGTCTCATTCTCTGGACTATCTTTATTTATTGGCTTTCCTTTAAAAAGATTAGTATAATGGGTTATACTGGATGTTAATAGAGATCATTGATGTTATTGTGCTCAATTACGGAATGGTATTGTGTCTTTCTTTTTTGATACAAACAAGAAAGATACATGTAAAACCTGTTCTCCTCTTCTCCTTGGGGGGATAATTCTGTTTACATGTAATTGAGCCTATTGGATTTTCCTTTATGTCCTAGGCCCTCCAGCCTTTTTTCTATTCAGCTAAGTCTGGGTCATTGGTATGGTACAGTATAAAAATATTAAAAAATTTATAGTAATTTATATATTTTTTATACTTACCAATGACCCAGACGGAGATGGCCCTCCCATGAGTTGGGAACTCATACCTCTCCGCTGATTACATAATGCTTACCAGGCACTGGTGGTAAGAATGAGGATTTGGCTCTAATTTCAGACTTCCTTGACACTGAGCATGCTCAGTGGATAAAAGTATGGAGGACCACATTGGACATCTATTTTTTGGATTTTGATGCAAACTTTGGGGATTGGGGGGGGGGGGGGGGGGGGGGCAAAATTTGTGTTTGGTCCCAGAATTTAAGAGTTTGCACCATCTAAGTCTGGGTCATTGGTAACTATAAAAAATATATAAATTACTATAATTTTTTTAACTTTCTGCTGCCATTTAATATTGAAAGTGTGAATGACACTATATCTTAACTTGACTGTGTGTAGTGTTTGATGAAAAGGATAATGTTCAATGTTTATGAAAGTATTATGAAATAAGACAATAATTGTGATAATTGAGAATATGTTAATTTCTGTTCCCTACATGCTATGTTTTCAATAAGAATAATTTGAGGTGTAGACTGTACTGAAGAACTGAGGCCTGGGTTGATGTGGCCCTAACAGTTAACGTATGTCAACCAACGTTACCAAGCTACAGTAAAATCACTCCAAAATGAGTCATCCTACCAAATTACTATGAAATCCCTTCGTAAATATGACTCGTAGCCTTCGCTAAAGGAATCTAGGTCACATGCTGGTAGGTGGTCATGGTTGACCGATCGTGACCAAAATAGGACAGTCTCGTCTAGATATCTTAACCGAATTATCCTACCAAGTTACAATGAAATCCCTTCATAAAAACAACCTGTAGACAGTACTAAAGGAATCTAGGTCACTTGACAATGCGGCAGTGACGGCTGACCAATCGTGACCAAAATAGAACAATCTCATCTGGACATCATACCGAGTTATCTATCCAAATTACAGTGAAATCGCTTCATAAATATGAACTGTAGACTGTGCTAAACAAATCAAAGCCACATGCCTGTCGGCCATAAAAGTCGACCGATCACGGCCAGAATAGAATGTTCTGAAATCCCTTCATAAATGCAACCTGTATACGGTGAGGTGTCAGATACTATATGTTAGTGAGAGCCACCTTACAGGTAAGGATCTAATTACTATAGATGATTATACTTGGGTGGGATTGAATAGGAAGCTGAAACATAAATCAGCACTGTGGGGTTCAGGTAGTGTTCGGCTACTAATTTGTAATAAAATTTTGGGGGAGTTTGATTTTTCTGTTTTGGATGGTTCCAAAGATGGGATGTTATGCGTAAAATTTAAAACAAAGGATGACAATTTCCAATTTGTTCTGTTCTTGTGCTACCTACCCCCAGAGAATTCTCCCTGGGGTAGAGATGCTGGCACTTATTTTTCCCAATTACAAGCTAATATTTAAATGCATTGTGACGACAACCCTGTTATTTTATGTGGTGATCTTAATGCACAAATTGGTGACCTATCTGACTGCAATGAGGAGTTTGATAAACTGCCACCACGATGATCAATTGATAGCACTGTCAATCAACATGGGCGTTCATTTTGGAATTTTTAAGTGATACAAAAATGTGTTGCCTTAATGGGAGGGGTGATTCCACGAAGGACAATTTTACATCAATCAGTACAAGGGATAAATCTGTCGTGAATTACATCTGTGTTTCGCACGAGGCGTCTTGCAAGTGTGATAACTTTCAGGTGATAACTCAAAGCTCTCTTATTAACAGCACAGCTTATTGGGTGAACAAAGTAAATCACCAGACCATAGTTTTATATTATTTGACTTGAACATAGAATATTTCCTGAAAGCTCCCGAGACAAATGTCACAAGCATGTAAAAAACTACCACAGGCAGTACCTTGACTCATCTGTAAAAAGGACAGGTCACCAATCTTCTCTGGTCCATCCAACGTTGTCCATGGCCCATTCATATCGTGCCTGGCGGTGGTTCTGGGACAGCGGAATGCGACTACATGATCTTCTCGATCGGAGACCACCTTTGTGCAACCTTGCCCAGATGGTCTGCATCGAAACATTTACCCCGGATGCATTCTGAAGGTCACTGCAAAGCTGGGTTGCTGTGGCAAAGTGGTTCCTTAGGGCCTGAATGATCAAAAACCTGTCTTCAGCTGCAGATGTTGCCCTGTCTCTGCCACCACCATGCCGTCTTACTGGTGTGCCATACTGCAGAAATCTTTCCCAGGCTCTGGTGATCACTGTATGGTGCACACCAAGGGCTTCACCAACCTGACGATGGGTAGCCCCTTGCTCCACCATCCCTACAGCCCGCCACATTTCCGCTTCAGACAAATGTCTTCTTACATTTGCATTTGCCATATTCAATCATTAAATCACATGGGTTTGTGTTGAAATGAAGACTGAATACCCTACACATGTCATGTAGACAGAACACGAAAACATCATGAAAATCAAGGGGTACATGCTTTCCATGACTGTCAAGAAAAGTCTGCCTGTCAAGAGAGCTAATGTAAACACTGGGGACCATCTCAATACATTCCTCAATCATATCCACCAAAAATATCGCAAATATGTCACAAGCAAATTTTACAATGATGTGTCAAATATTTGGTGCTTAGCAAACTTTGAGTAGTATATATAACTCAATTAAAAATATGTATTATGGCACAGTTTCATGTGTCAGGGTAAACGGTGATTTAACTGACACCTTTGACTGTAAAACGGCGCGAAACAGGGGGACAATTTATCACCCACACTTTTCTCCCTATTTATTGACGATTTGGCAAGAGAATTGATAAACTTACAAAATGGGGCCAAAGTAGGAAGTGATGACATTTCCGTTCTCCTCTATGCCGATGACATTGCCCTCCTGTCTGAGAGCGAAGAGGGTATGCAGATTATGTTGAATACAATTAGTGACTGGTGTCGAAAATGGCGAATGTCTCTTAATGATTCCAAAACCAAAATTGTACACTTAAGACACCAACGAAAATTGAAAACACAGTACAAATTTAAAATGGGAAGTAAATCAATAGAAGTGGTAGATAAATATTTAGGTGTGATAATTTTGAGCGAATATAAACAATTTGTTCTCATGACTGAAAATCTCGCAAAGTCGGGTGGAGAGCCCTGGGCTCTGTTTTCTCTAAAATTCATCCCTATAAAGGTGTAGGTTTTCTCATGTTTGAAAAATTATACTCTAGCTGTGTTTGCCCAGTTTTAGACTACGCATCGGGTGTTTGGGGGTATGAGGCTTACTCTTCTATTGATGCTATTCAAAATAGAGCATTACATTATTTTCTCGGCGTCCACCGATTTATTCCATTACTGCCATTAAATGGGGAAATGGGTTTAACATTCTGCAGAGAGCGACGCTGGCTTTATATGTTTCGACTTTGGAATAACCTCGTTCAGATGGAAATTCACAGGGTGGAATGCGAAATGTTTCAGTGGGATTACAAAAACTCTTGTGATGGGCAAAGTGGGTGGGGCTCGGAGATGAAGGCATTATTTCAAGAAATCAACAGAACAGATATTTTTAATAATCAGTTGGTTTGCGATCTATCTGAAATTAAATCTTTGATGGAAATTTATTTTTCTAAAAAATGGGTAAATGGGTTGGAATATGTATCCAAACTCAGGACCTACAGGACATTTAAGGCGATCTATGAAACGGAAGGCTATATTACATTAAATTTAAATCGTAAACAACGATCAGTTCTAGGAGAGTTTTAATCTGGTATTGACCCTCTTCGAATCGAAACAGGGAGGTTTATAAATGAAAAACTTCACGAAAGGCTTTGTATTATGCGTAACCAACACTCCATTGAGAACGAAGTGCATTTCCTCTTAGAATGTGATTTTTATAAGGAATTTAGCAAAAAATTATTTTGAAGTATGTCAGACGAACTCCGAAAAGAATTATTGAATATGGAAAACATTAACTTGTCCACAATATTGCATAATTACCCCCGACAGTGTGCCAACTATTTTGTTAGCGCATTGCCACATTTGACAAGATAACCCCCCACTTTTATCAACATCCACAATGATGATTGACAGTGTGAGAAATTAAATACCCACCTTTCACAGATGAAACTGGAAGTCATTGTCATTGGTTTTTTTTTGCTATTCTGAATGAATTGCGAATCAGTGGGGTGCACTCCACTTCCCATCAAAATATGGAAAACGCTTTCAGTCTATCATCACATGGACCACCAAGTGCAACCTGAGAATCCAAGTGATGAGAGTTCGCAGGCATTTCAGGTTTTTTTTGTGTTGTATGGCAAAACACCATTATGGTCTTTTTTTTGGTGGATTGTTCCCCTCACCTGTATTTGGTGGGGGGGGGGGGGGGGGGGGATTTTCAGTATCTGGTGATCTTAATCTGGTGAGCGGGGTGTTAGTATATGTGTGTGAATGCATGTGTGTGTGCTTGAGTAAGGGTGCCCATGTGTGCGTGCTCGAGCATGTGTGCATGTTTGTGAGGACGCGTGGGTATGAGTGTTTGTGTGTGCTATGTGGCACGTCATGGTGTCAGATGTGTGACTGCATGTATGTGCCTGCGAATAAAAGAGCGTGGATCATTGTGTGTTTGTGTGGTGTGGGGTAGGAGTGGAAGTGGCCCAAGCATGCAATCAATAATCTTGCAGTTGTGACATATAGGCCAAACGGGCCAGGTGCTTATTTAATCATGAACTGTATTTTGTAATGGAAAGCACATGTCACTGTAATAAAGAATTACTTGCTTACTTACTGAAGACTGTGCTAAAGGAATCCAGGTGGACCGAACACGACCAAAATTGGATGATCTCATCTAGGCATTATATGGAGTCATCTTACCAAGGGTGCGTTTCCGTGAACAATCTGGATTGGTAATCGAGATTGAGAAACAGTTTTTCAAAGGAACGATAATCTGTTACCTTGCAAGTGAAGTTCGGATGAATGTGGCCTCAAATGAGGAAGTGGTCTTTGCAACCTGCATGTAAGACATTATGAACAGTGACTATGCTGAACTTGTTTTTACACTCATTGAGGAAACCTTTGAAACAGCGAGCTGTTTATTAAATAAAAAAAACTGTTTATAGAAATTGATGTTAGTTTTTTTTAGTTCTCAGTGGAAATCTGGACTGGCGACAGTGGCGTATAGTCTGTGTTCTGTTTTTTTTTCTTTTTCCTTTTTCTTTTTGGGTTTTTTTTTCTAGGGGGGAGGAGGGGGAGGGGGTGTTTTTGTTTTCATTTTTGTTGTTCTTTTTTTTGGGGGGGGGGGGAGCATTTTCCCACAGACGCCCATGATATGATTTTTTTTAATTATAAAATTAACTAGACTGCTCTTGGCCATTATATAAAATGTTGTAGCAGTGATATAATTGGTATCTGGCTTATTTGGGCCTTGGCTCTTTCGGACCTTGGCTTATTCGGACCCTCGCTTTTTTGGACACCCGGCTCATTTGGACCTTGGCTTTTTCGGACCTCCGGCTTATTTGCCCCCCTCAATTACATATTGATAATTATGACAAGAATTTTAGGAAATTTCAACTATTTTATTACATTTTATCCCAAACAGTCATACACAGAATAAAATCCAGGTTTAACAATATTCAGTTATGTAAAGATAACAGTAACAAAAACATATAATTATTTTCAGACCTCCAGCTCTTTCGCCCCCTCAGTTGATCTTTATGACAAGCCCCAACAAGTGGTGGATTTTTACTTCGAATAAAATCCTTTATATTTTATAGCTTTATTTGTGTATGAATCCACGTGTGTCAGACGCGAGAGCCAATAATCTTATTTAGTTTGAGTGTGCGCACAGGCAGTAGGGTAGTCGGTTGAGAACCCTGAGAACCTCGAACTGGAAGATGACTAGGAATTTTGCATAACTACAAGAGTTCTGCTCCGTGATTGCTTGGAGAAGTGGGCATATTTATGGTAATACTGAAACCGCTGTTTGGTGGTTATTGCCCCCCAAAAATTTTCCCTCGAAAAAATTTTTGGGCGACTATAGAAATCAGCGGTGTCTGTGCGTGCGTGCGTCAGGCCGGCCATCTGTGCATCCGTTCCACTTGGTGTCCCCATGATAACTCCAGTTTGGATCATTTGATTGGAACCAATTTTGGTATGTGACCTTTTTAGCCCAAACCACAGGTCAAGTTCGAATATGGGTTCGGCCAGATTATTTTTATTAGAGTTGTACCCCTTTTTCGACTTAGAAATTTCAAGATTTGCGGTGTCCGGATGATAACCCCAGTTTGGATTATTTGATTGGAAAGAATTTTGGTATGTGACTTTCTGGGGTAATAATACAGGTCAAGTTCGAATATGGGTTTGGACCGATCATGTTTACTAGAGTTATGTCCCTTTTTCGACTTGTTTTTTCGGGGGACATGTGGTCGAGCGGCCTTTTATTTTATTTAAGTATGGTTTTTTAACTACACGTTGGGAGCTGCCTATCTTTTTTCTAGGTGAAATGACTATATTTTTCTCTTGGTTAATTGTCAACTTATGATATTTCCCCTTTAATGCATATGGAAACATTGGAAAATAATTAGAAAATGCAAATTACCTTAGTTATAAATTTATGTGTCTTTCGTTTATGTGCTATTTTCACTCTTTAATTTTAATACAAAATGATAACAGTCAAAGCATGTAATGCCTGCAGATAATATGACTTGACAACACTGTCTGCAGTTGTCAAAACATCGAGGTGATGTCCAATTTGTTCAGAATTTTAAACTGATCACTTGTTAAAGCAGTTGACTTTATTGTTTAATTTAGCACCTGACATCGCATCGACTACTATCCAGTGGGTTAACATTGGAAAATAATTAGAAAATGCAAATTACCTTACAAATAAATGAACTTTACATAAAAATATTTTTGGAATATGTTGATACTACATGGATAGAAAGCACTACTTGGCCAGTAGCAACATGGTCAGTATCTGACCGCAGCATCCAAACAAACAATGACTGTGAAGGATGGCATAACCAACTCAACCAACTCACCAGAAAAGGGAACCACCCTTTTTATTTATCAATCACCCTCCTATATCAAGAAGCCAGCCAGACACCTACACATGTAAAAATGATCTCAGAGGAGAAATTGAAACGCAAACAGCAAAAGAAAACAAGAGAGGTGACATGAAGATTAATGGAACTGTGGCAGCAGTATTCAGACAGAGACATTTCAACTAGCCGACAACTTAAGGAGGCCGCGAAGCTATATGCTCCAGTGTAATATAAAATTTATAATAATAGGTAATAATAATAATAATATGTAATGCAATAAAGATAGTTGAAATTTCCTAAATTATTGTCATAATGATCAATATTTAATTGAGGGGGCAAAAAAGCCGGAGGTCCGAAAATTATTTTATGTTTTTGTTGTTATCTTTTCATAACCGAATTTTGTAAAATGTGAATTTTATTCTATGTATGACTGTTTGGGATAAAATGTAATAAAATAGTTGAAATTTCCTAAAATTCTTGTCATAATTATCAATATGTAATTGAGGGGGTGAATAAGCTGGAGGTCCGAAAAAGCCAAGGTCCGAATGAGCCGAGGTCCGAAAAAGCCAGGGTCTGAATAAGCCAAGGTCCGAAAGAGCCAAAGTCAGAATAAGCCAACATTCATATACGCCACAGGCAGTCGACGTATTTTGTCGGTAAAAAGGACAGTATCTCTGGTAAAAAGGATGATAAGTGCATAAAACTACGCTTTAAAGTACTAAATGTACCACTGAATGTGTGAAAAGTGACAATTTAATGAAGCGTACGCAATAATAAATATATATAACGAAGATTAAGTATTGTTTGTTTTATTGTAGACTATTTTCAAGAGAAAATAGATCATTTCGCTATCGACGCTCATCGACACGCCACTTTGAGCAAGGAAAACAACGAATTAGCTGAGGTGCACGACAGGGTGAATATTATCATACTTGCTCGACCGAGGTGTGACTAACTCATGTGCGTAACATTTAGATCTTTCTGTTCACTACGAGGGGATTTAACAGAATTTTTTTTGGAGAGAAACCAATTATAATTTGAAAATAGTCTACAATAAAACAAACAATACTTAATCTTTGTTATATATTGCGTATGCTTCATTAAATTGTCACTTCACACATTCAGACAGACATTTAATACTTTAAAACATTTATACACTTACCGTCCTTTTTACCGGCAAAAGGTTGTGTTCAAGCAATTTTTTTCTTAACGGGGGTTCATAATTTATTTTCTGTTAGTGTTTCGCCTAACACATGCCAAGGTGATAATAAATATTAAAGCTATCCATACATCAGTCGATACTAGTTCTAGATTCCCGTTTGTCCTACCCCAATGATACCCACAGGAGCCATTAAGACTGGACCCCTTATGCTCATTCTACCAATCCCTATGTGTGAGCTCCCAGTGATGGGCCGGGGTGTGGGGGGGGTGGGGTTTGGGGGGCTGGAGGCCCCCAAATGCAAACTGTAACTGATTTTAACCCCCATGTTTCCAGAATCGATCTCAGAGCTTCAGAATTTGAAGGAAAAGCAATATCTGGGAAAGAGCCCACAACCGTGGGAGGGAATACGCCCAATTCAATAGTTGAAGCCTTTGAAATATTCCAGCATTATGTCGATCTTGCCCCCCCCCCCCCATTTTTTTTGGGGGGGGGGGGGGCATCATATTTGGAAGGTCGTTGTGGGGTTTTATCAGTCTCATTTGACAGAATTCGATGAACTGTCAAATAAGATTGAACTACAAACTGTTTTAGCACACTAAAACATATGTCTTCCCTTCCTTTCTATTTTATGCACAGCAAATTATATATACATGAATAATCTTGACAATCATACCAAATATCTAAGGTCTAGCTCAAAAGAGAAATAACTTATGACTCAGACAAATAATCCCTTATAAAATACCTGAACTTGACCTTGGGGTCCAAAGGTCAAGATCATGTGACGGTCACGATTTTTTACATAGCCACAGTGGCACATGTTGATACATCCACATGCCAAATATCTAAGGTCTGGGTCAAAAAACAAAAAAGTTATGCCCCGGACAAAGTTTCCCTTAAAAAGCACATAAATCTGACCTTCAGTTCAAAGGTCAAGGTCACATGAAGGTCACTATGGTACGCGACACACCAGGTCATGGTGATACATCCACATGCCAAATATCTAAGGTCTAGGTCAAAAGACAAAAAAGTTATGCCTCGGACAAAGTTTCCCTTAAAAAGTACATAAATCTGACCTTCAGGTCAATGGTCAAGGTCACATGAAGGTCACTATGGTACGCGACACATCGGCTCATGGTGATACATCCACATGCCAAATATCTAAGGTCTAGGTCAAAAGACAAAAATTGTATGCCCCGGACAAAGTTTGTTTGAGAAGAAGAATAGGCACTAAAACAATATGTCTCCCATCTGGGAAGGGGAGACATAAAAAATGTCTAATTGATGGGGAGAGGGGTGGGGGGGGGGGGGGGCAATAATTCCAACAATTTTCATTGGATAATGGTGGTTGTCGAATTTGACATAGAAATTGTTGCTATAGAGAAATATACTGAAAAGAATTAAAATCCTTTAACTATCGCTCAAGTTATGTCATAAACAAAGTTCGGACAGATGGATGGACGGACTGAGCTCTGCACTATATCCCTCCCTTGCTACTAAGGGAAAACTAACAAAGTATGTGGTAGAAGCCTAATTTGAAATTTAGAGAAACTAAGTTTGAAAACTGTGTTGAAAAGGGTTAAATTAATGCCAATATTATTTGAAACCACTGCATACAGGTTCAGTGGACCTTGCCCCAAATAAAGCGGGGTTATAAATATCTATGATCTAGCTCAACATCCATGTAAAAAAAAAACAAATTCTGGTCTGGACAATTACTCCCTATTTAAAGTACATAAATTTGACCTTGAGGTCAAGGTCACATGAAGGTCATGATGCCATGTGGTCTCATTGTGATACATCCACATGTCAATCATCTAAGTCCTAGGTCAAAAAACAAAAAAGTTCTGATCTGGACAATTATTCCCTATTTGAAGTACATAAATTTGAGGTCAGAGGTCAAGGTCACATGCAGTTCATCAAGGTAGCAGACATGCGGTTTCATGGTGACACATCCACATGTCCAAAAAAACCAAATCTGGTCAGGACAATTACTCCCTATTTAAAGTACATAAATTTGACCTTGAGGTCAAGGTCACATGAAGGTCATGATTACATGTGACATGCGGTCTAATTGCGATGCATCCACATGTCAAATATCTAAGTCATAGGTCAAAAAACAAAAAAGTTCTGGTCTGGATAATTATTCCCTATTTGAAGAACATAAATTTGACCTTAAGGTCAGAGGTCAAGGTCACATGAAGGTCATCGAGGTAGACAACATGCGGTCTCATGGTGACACATCCACATGTCCAGAAAAAAAAAAAAAATCTGGTCTGGACAATTACTCCCTATTTAAAGTACATAAATTTGACCTTGAGGTCAGGGTCACATGAAGGTCATGATTACATGTGACATGCGGTCTAATTGCGATACATCCACATGTCAAATAACCAAGTTCTAGGTCAAAAAACAAAAAAATTCTGGTCTGGACAATTACTCCCTATTTGAAGTACATGAATTTGACCTTGAGGTCAAGGTCACATGAAGGTCACAATGGTATGCGACACACCGGCTCATGGTGATACATCCACATGCCAAATATCTAAGGCCTGGCTCAAAAGACAAACAAGTTTGGGTCCGGACAAAGTTTCCTTGAAAAAAGCACAAATCTGACCTTCAGATGAAAGGTCAAGGTCACATGAAGGTCACAATGGTACGCTACACACTGGCTCATGGTGATACATCCACATGCCAAATATCTATAGCCTGACTAGAAATACAAAAAAGTTCTGGTCCAGACAGTTTCCCTTAAAAAAGCGCATAAATCTGACCTTCAGGTCAAAGGTCAAGGTCACATGAAGGTCACTATGGTACACTGCACACCGGTTCATGGTGATACACCCACATGCCAAGTATCTAAGGTGTAGGTCAAAAGCCAAAAAAGTTATGGCCTGGACAATGTTTGTGTGATGTTTCCCTTAAAAAAACACATAAATCTGACCTTCAGGTCAAAGGTCAAGGTCACATGAAGGTCACTATGGCACACTGCACACCAACTCTTGGTGATACATCCACATGCCAAGTATCTAAGGTGTAGGTCAAAAGACAAAAAAGTTATGGCCCGGACAAAGTTTGTATGAGAAGAAGAAGAATATGCACTAAAACAATATGTCTTCCATCTGGGAAGGGGAGACATAATTAGTTAAATTTCTAGTTGCATTATGGGAAATATTCGCAGGTGGAAGTTTTAATATTTTGACTTTAGAAGGGTGGGTGGGTCTAAGAAGCAGTATCCTTCATATTAAATTGCGACTCTAATTTAATCCTTGATGTCGAACAAAGACAGACTGATTAAACCGAGGTCAATATTTAAAATTTACAATCACTGAATATAATTTAAAAAAAAATAGCTTGAACACAACTTTTTGCCGGTAAAAAGGATGGTAAGTGTATAAAAACTTTAAAGTACTAAATGTACCTCTGAATGTGTGAAAAGTGACCATTTAATGAAGTGTACGCAATAATAAATATATATGACACTGTAGCTTAACTTGTCTGTGTGTGTTTTTTTTTTTTTTTTTTTATTAGGGTTTAACAACACAATAACAGCCAGGGTCATATCATGTCGGTGACAGTTTTATGGGTGGTGGAAGCCTGAGTACCCGGAGAGGACCACCGAGCAACGACGAGCAGCTGTCAGCTCTCCAACATCGTAACTCTGAACTCTGCACCACGGCACAGGCAGCGTTAGATCGGTTGAAGACATGCACACCATTGACGTGCAGTACACCTTAGTACACAGCGTCATCGTGCCCCCATGTAGGCAATCTGGGTTAAGTGCCTTGCCCAAGGACACAACGTGGGAGCACGAATTAGTCGCTGAAATGGTCACCCATCCAACCTCTAACCGTGCTCGACGTTGCTTAACTTCAGTCTGTGTGTTGTGTTTGATGAAAAAGATAATGTTCAGTGTTTATGAAAGGATTATGAAATAAGACAAGAATTGTGATAATTGGGAATATGTTAATTTCTGTTCCCTGTATGCTATGTTTTTAATAAAAATAATATGAGGTGTACACTGTACTAAAGGGCGGAGGGGTGGGTTAATCTGACCTCTCAGTTAATGTATGTGGCCCTCACAGTTAACGTATGTCAACGAAAATTACCAAGTTACAGTGAAATTATTCCAAAATGAGTCATCTTATCAAGTTACATTGATATCCCTTCATAAATATGGCCTGTAGACTGTGCTAAAGGTTTTCAGGCTTCAGGCCTGTGTAGCATTGACAGGTGGCGATTACTACTAAAAGGGGGCGTCCTCATCTCAACATTATACTGAGTCATTCTACTAAGTAACAATGAAATCCCTTCACAAATACGACCTGAAGTCTTAACTAAAGTTTTTCAGGTTTTGGGCTCGGGAAGCCATCATGGTTGAATGATCATGACCAACAGGGGTCATTCTCATCTAGACATTATTTGAAGTCATCCTACCAAGCTACAATGAAATCCCTTCATAAATATGACCTGTAGACTGTGCTAAAGGTTTTCAGGCTTCGGGCCCCTGTAGCCATCACAGTTGTCCAATCATGTCCAAAAGAGGATGTTCTCATCTAGACATTATATGAAGTTATCCTACCAAGTTACAATGAAATCCCTTCATAAATATGACCTGCAGACTGTGCTAAAGATTTTTGGGCTTCGGGCTCGGTCAGCCATCATGGTTGAATGATCACAACCAAAAGGGGAATTCTCATCTGGGTATCATCTGGAGTGATCCTACGAAGTTACAATGAAATCCCTTCATAAATACTTAGATGTGAGTCTTCCATGGAAGACGTGTGTCGCCTGCACTATATTTTAATATTTCAGACAAAATTCTAAGTGGAAAAGAGGCATAACTCTGGAAAAAAATACAGCGGATCAAAAAATAAAATAGGAGGTGCACAATGCCATTATGTGATAAAGAATCACTGAAAGTTTCATCAAAATCCATTCATAGGTTAAAGAGGAGTGGCGGATAAGAGAAAGTGTGATGACGATGCAAGACGACAAAAGTAATCCCTATATGTCGCTCCCCACTTCGTGGGGCAGGCGACACAATGACCTGTCGACTGTGCTCAAGGTTTTCACGCTTCGGGCACATGTAGCCGTCATAGTTGATCAATCACAACGAAAAGGGGATGTCATCATCTAGGCATTATATGGAGTCAACCTAACAAGTTACAATGAAATCCTTACATAAATACGACCTATAGACTATGCTAAAGGTTTTTGGGCTCAGGCAGCCATCAAGGCTGAATGATCGCGACCAAAAGGGGACGTTCTCATCTTGACATTATTTGGAGTCATTCTACCAAGTTACAATGAAATCCCTTCAAAATATGACCTGTAGACTGAGCTAAAGGTTTTCGGGCCCCTGTAGCCGTCATAGTTGCCCAATCACGTCCAAAAGGGGATGTTCTCATCTAGACATTATATGAAGTCAACCTACCAAGTTACAATGAAATCCCTCCAGAAATATGACCTGTAGACTGTGCTAAAGGTTTTTGGGTTTTGGGCTCAGGCACTCGTCATGGTTGACAGATCGCAACCAAATGGGGAAGTTCTCATCTAGACATCATTCAACTAAATTACAAAGAAATCCCTCCATATTAAATATGACCTGCAGACCTGTGCTAAAAGTTTTTGGGTTTCAGGCTTGGGCAGCCATCACGGTTGACAGATCATGACCAAAAGGGGACGTTCTCATCTAGGCATTATACAGAGGCATCCTACCAAGTTACAATGAAATCCCTTCATAAATATGACCTGTAGACTGTGCTAATGGTTTTCGGGTTTTGGGCTCGGGAAGCCATACCGGTTGACCGATCACGACCAAAAGGGGACATTCTTGTCTAGACATGACCCCAAACCTGCATATGAAATTTCATGACGATCAGACAAGAACTACAGGGTGTAGCCTATGCTAAATGAAAATGTGAACAGACTCACAGATTCACAGGCTAACACACTTCTGCACGCGTGATGGCAATAGCTTATCTTGACTTTTATCAAGTTAAGCTAATAATGAAGATTAAGTATTGTTTGTTTTATTGTAGACTATTTTCAAATTATAATTGGTTTCTCTCCCCAAAAATTCAGTTAAATCCCCTTGTAGTGAACAGAAAGATCTAAATGTTACGCACACGAATTTGTTACACATCCATCGGGCATGTATGATAATATTCACCCCGTCGTGCACCTCAGCTAATTCCTTGTTTTCCTTGCACAAAATGGTGTGTCGATCAGTGTCGATAGCGAAATGATCTATTTTCTCTTGAATATAGTCTACAATAAAACAAACAATACTTAATCTTCATTATGTATATTTATTATTGCGTATGTTTCATTAAATTGTCACTTTCCACACATTCAGAGGTACATTTAGTACTTTAAAACATAGTTTTTATACAGTTACCGTCTTTTTTACCGGCAAATACCGTCCTTTTTACAGGCAAAAAGTATGTCCCTCAACATATTATCAGATTTGATCAATTTCTATAAAATAAATATTATCAATACTAAAAAATAATATAAATATTATTTATTTTATAAAACTAATAAAATGTGATAATACATCGAGTGCTTGTGATGTACTCAGGTATGGTAACTGCAATATTGGAAGAAATTCAAGAATATGCGAATAATAGACAAAATACATGTACTTACAATTAATGTTCCAGAAAATGTTGGACTAATGTGGCATGCCTACACATGACAACTGACAGGGTAATGGTAAAGCTATGAGATGATAGCTTTGTAGGTTGAAATTTTACGTGTATGTTTATTAGTATGATTTAACTAAACTGTCACATTTTATGTTTCTTGACTTTGGCTTGTATCTCTGCGGAAAATTGGCCGAAAGAGTACAAAACAGTCACCCAATGCCTACCCCTTGGCAGTGGTGGCGCTAGTATTTCCCCGACAGTGGGTACTGACATCCCCGACAAAGGGGCTAGGAATATACTAGTCTGTAAGACAGCTGTATAGTGCCTCTCTCCCACCCGGGGCTCAAGCACCCGGGTGGGTGAGGGGTACTATATATCCGTCTTGCAAAGGCTCTGTTTTAACCCAAGGAATAATTGCGAGATTGATTATAAGATGATATTATTTATTATTTATTTATTGGTGTTTAAGGTCGCCTTCAGCATCTAAAGCTATATTGTGACCACGACATATGTATAAAGTCGAGTTCGGTCAATCGTTTACACTTGTGTTGCCCATTTTAGTCTAGAGGACTGGCACAGGCAATTGGTTAATGGATCCTATTGTACCATCAAAGCAGAACATGTCTGCTGCAGAAAACCTGCATTCTCTACCTCCCGGGGTTCCCACAGGAGTATAAAATGTTTAGAGTCATATAAAGCTATTTGTTGTGTATAGGTGATTAGGGAGAGTGGGAAGGGTCTGATAGTAGAATACCACTTTTGAAACATTAATAATAGTCACAAAGATCAGAAAGACACTGTTTCGGAATTGAGAAGTTTCAGTATCAAACCGAAGTTAAGCAACGTCGAGCCCGGTTAGTCCTTGGATGGGTGACCATCTGAGCGATCGATTCAGACAACTGCGTTGTGTCCTTGGGCATGGCACTTAACCACGTTGTCCACATGGGGCACGATGAGGCTGTGTACTATGGAGTACTGCACGTCGATGATGCGCATGTCTTCAACCAATCTAACTCTGCCTGTGTTGCTGAACGGATGTTGAGGAGCTGGCAGCTGCTTGTCGTTGCTCGGTGGTTCTCTCCGGGTACACCAACTTCCTCCACCCATAAAACTGTCACCAACCATGGCTGTTAAAGTGTCATTAAACCTTAATAAATAAATAATAAATAGTTACGGACCTTATCGCTCTGTAATATCTGGTTGAATGCTATGCTCAGGGCTGATTTATTACTAGTAACATACCACTAGTCTTTCCCAAATTATTTGCGTAGGCATACTTCAGTTTCCCCATCGCACTCCAGCATCCAATTCGGGTAGTATAATCTGCTTTGTAAACCGTGAGGACGGGTGTTAGTGCGGATAAGTTCTTTGTCGAGCTTTAAAGACGGTCGAGTATCACAAATAGAAATTTGTTTTTAATTTTTCTTCCCCCTGAGAGACGTGGGAAGTGGAGCAGTACTTGTTAACTGTGGTAAACAAGTCCTGCTGCACCGGTAGGCCAAAATAGGTCCCAACAGGCAATGCCCGAAATGGAAATCCCTGGTATATTCAAGAGCCACCTTCGATCGGTTAAACTCATCCCAACACCAATGACGCGGTCGCAATCAGCATCAGACACACATGAACAAGAGACCTCCGGTACCCGGTCCTCCTAAACACCGGCATTACACGGAAGGACACTGAATGACATGGGAATGACATTAAAAAATAAAATTTTACTGTAAAAAATGGTTTTAATAAATTCCAGGGCCGAGATCTTAAGTGACCATTTTTTTATATTTTTTGTTCCAAATAGACTGAAAAGTTGGCAAGTATGGATACTCGGCGAAAATGTGTGAATAACGCAGTCAGAACTTGATTGGCCATAATTGCATTGAGGTGCCTGATTGCTGATCCCATTGTTTGTGAAAGATACACAATGAGTCAATTATTTCCAGTCCTGATCTGTCAGTCATTTCAGATCCTTATAATAAACAAGAAGAATGTTACTAAGGTAACACATGCCCCCCCCCCCCCCTTGTGACCTTCACCTTGCAGATGTGGCGGAAACTATTATATGCGACACACCTTCTGACTGTCCTTAACATTTGTAAAAAGTTTAACAATTGTACTATGATTCGTTTCTGAGTTATGGCTGAGACACGAATATTGACCAATTTTTAGTGTGACCTTGACCTTGAAGGTACGAACCCGGCTATGGTGTGTGACACATCCTCCCATAGTCCTTTATAATTGTGTGAAGTTTGATGACTGTGGCCCTAACAGTTTTCGAGTTATTGGCTTGGACACACACACATGGACAGACACATGCACACTTCAATCACTATATGCCACCCGACCTAAGTCGGGGGGCCTAAAAAGTATTGTGACACATCATGGTGTACTAATTCTATACTATAATGTACCACATTACTTTCTTACAAGGGCGCGGAATATGAATGTCGAAGTCTTTCATTCCAGATGTTTCATACAGAAAGTTCTAGTGATTTCCACTCTATATCTTTTGTTAGTTAAAAAACAAAATACATTCTGGGGTCGAGTATTGGAAAAATAAGTGCCATTTCGCATCATTTTCATGTCATTCCGGTGCCATTCTGGTATTTAGGGGGACCAAGGGTACCAACAAGACAAAACAAATGAATAAGTCATTAAATGGTCATATTTTTTAATCATTTCGACTGAAGTGTGTCTCGCATTGGCCTAATAAATTTCACAATAAAGGCAACAAGTTCTATTTTCTGACATTAACTTCAATTTTAACAATAATTTATTTCTGTTCATCTCATATTTGTCATTCTCCTTTCTTAGCGATCGGAAATTTTTTGGTGTAATTCTTCTTGTAACAACTGCGCATGTCAGGATTGGGCTTCAATTCACCTTTTCAGTTGGATTATTCGAATTGTCAATCCAGATTATTAAATGTTCATTGGAACGCTTCGATTAATAATCTGATCTACTGCGCATGCTCAATCAATCCAGATGAATCCAGATTGTTCATGGAAATGTACCCCAAGTTACAATGAAATCTCTTCATAAATACAACCTGTAGACTGTGCTGAAGGTTTTGAAGGTGGTGATCGAACAAGAACCACAGGGTGTAGCCTATGCTAAAGAAAATGTGAACAGACTCGCAGTCTTCTGCACACATGATGGCAATTGCTTGTCTTGACTTTGTCAAGTTAAGCGAAAAACTATTCCTGTGGATAAACAACATGAAATGATAAACAGACTTCTTTCATGGACTTCCAAGTCAGGAAAGAGAAAGAAACTCTGAAGCTAATCATAGTAGAGCATAAAATAAGTTCCCCCATCCTAAGGTATTTATTTATTGGTGTTTACTGTGCATATTTTTACACAATAGGTAATTGTGACTGCAACATGGAGATAAAGTCAAGTTTCAATATTTCATCAGTCGTTTATTCCCATGGTGTCCATTTTTAGAAGACTTTCACCTCAAGCACTGGTGACTGGATTCTATTTTACCAGAAAAGCAGAATTTGTTTATCACAGTAAACAAGCACTGCTTCACTTCCTGGGGTTCCCAAGGGGAAATCACAAATTTAGTGACATTGCTACTAGTGGAGCACTAAACATGTATGAACTCAATATGAATAATCTCCTATGTGATGCAAAGAAATATAACTCAATATTCAAGCAGGGGAATTTGTTGTAACATAGGATTGGTTCACCCACAATAAGGTATAATCACACCAAAAATTATTTTGAGCCAACAAAAGGTGGTGGAGCTAGATCAGCAAACATAATTGTCACCGATGTTTGAACACACAAAAAACATGTACACAGCACTTCACTAGATCTGCTTTCCTTGAGAGGTGATTGTAAATAAATTCAAATGAACCTCCCCTCTTGAACTGAGTGCCATTTATTAGACAAGAATTGATACAAAACTCATGCTGGTTATGGAAACTTCAGAAAGTTATGAAAAACTGTTATTTCTAGACCTGGAAAGGTTTGAGAAATTTGAAATGTTGTCAGCGGGCTCCAGAAAAGCCATGGAAATGGAAGATTTATATTGGAGTTCTGTCCAGAATGATCAAAATCCAACCACTTGCCTGTCAGGACCTCAGGAATAGGGCTTACCAAGAAATAGTAGCAGCTAGTGTTTTGATTGTTATTGAAAAGAAGAATTTACTTTTATGCTGTCTTCCAACAATTTGTTATAACTTGTGTGTAGTGTGATTTGGTATGTGACCACCCAATGGGTCGAATCAACCAATGCACTTACTAGTATTTACTTTACCTGCAGAACTTGATGACCCATAAAGCAAATCTGCACTTCATGAGCTACCAGTATTCTACCCACTGATCCAAGAAGTGCAGATTGGTTTGTCAGGTTCTGAAGTTTGTGTTGGTGTAGAAAATAAAGGTGTAGGCAAAGGTCTATCTTTGGAGTGGCTGTGTGTACTATATCAACGGTGTTTGGGGCTATGGAAATGTTTTTGTGCAAACTATGGAAAAGCAAGCTGCTAAACCTGAATGAATGTGTGTACTTCAGTTCAATGGTGTTTGGAACTTTGGAAATATTTTTGTGCAAACTATGAAAAAAGAAAAGCTGCCAAACCTGAATGAACCCTGGACTGACAGTGAATAACACACAATATTGTGTGTTATTCACTGTCAGTCCAGGGTTCATTCTGGGCTGAACCATAGTGCTCCTGTTTATTAGTTTTAAAAAAATTCCTGAAAGAACCCCCCCCCTCCATCCCCCTTGAATGGATTGCCCCAAATCCCCTTCAATTCTGGTACTTATCTCGTCAGCAAGCACTAACAAATCCACATAACCCACGTAATATGCAAATTTAGCAGTTGAAAAACAAAATTTTCAGACTATTTCAGCAAAACTATATCATGTGACCCAAATGAGTGATTACATGATTTGGTTTGTTGAAATGTTTACTTGAAAAGTAATTTTTAAAATAATAATAAATTCTGAGATTGTCTGCATTGGGTCAAGTTTTAATGTATTAAATGAAAGTAACTGGCTATCTATGAAAGGTAATGTAAACAGACCACCCAATTTAAATATGTTGTATTTTACAAAGATTCAGACCTGCGGTTTATCTGTCATTACAGCACGATGTCACCTCCTTGAAGTAGACTTGGCAACACAGTTTAGTCCCTATATGGTCGAAATGCTTAGAAATGTAAAAGAAGATTGTGCTAGGTGCAGACAGGCAGTCAGTACACAGCTTTCAAATGGAGAATGAAGAATTTGGTAAAGAAAAGGATAAATGGAGAAGACAAAGAACAAAAAGAAGTTCATTGCCACAATTTGGGATGGACAACTGTTGATTAGCTGAAAAGATTAAACACAAACAATTTAATTATCTCCTGCTTTGTGGTACACTTATATCAAACATTAAAGCATTTAGAATGGTTCTTAGGGACAAGAAGATTTTTGTAATGTAATGTTTTTTTTCCATTACCCGGAATGTTAATATTGGAGCCCCCATGACACTCTAAATCATGGGCTTAAATTGAACAACTTTTGTCAATCCTACTTACGTTGATGTTAGATATAAATAAGAGGCCTCTCAACCTAGACAGCTCCACTCAGGGTCACTGCTTTTAGGGGAAGCTAAATGCGAGTCAAGAATCCAAGTGTTACTGTTTGTGACCTTAACCATCATGATATGATAAAGGGTCAAGGTCATGACACATTTGGTTATGGGTAACAATTGTGTGATTTATGAACAAGAGCTAGAACAGAGATTCAATTATACAGTCCCGACAAGGGCTGTATAATGATATAAAAGTTTTGCTGTCTGTGACCTTGACCTTGATGATATGACATTGGATAAAAGTCACAACACACCTTTGAGCCATGGGCAATAATTGTACCAAGTATGAATAGATTTGTCAATCATGCAAAGTTATATGGACCGTGCAAGGGCTGTATAACTATATCAAAGTTTTGTTGTCTGTGACCTTGACCTTGATGATATGACCTTGGATCAAAGCCATGACACACCTTTGAGCCATGAGCAATAATTGTACCAACTATAAAAACAGATCTGTCAATCATACTCAGTTATATGGACTGGACAAGGGTTGTTTTACAAAATAAAAGTTTTGCTGCCTGTGACCTTGACCTTGATGATATGACCTTAGATCAAAGTCTTAACACACCTTGAGTCATGAGCAATAATTGTACTAAGTATGAACAAGATCTGCCAATTAAATCAAATTATATGGACTGGACAAAAATGATAGTTAAATATCAAAGTTTTCTTGATGGTTACATGATCTGTGGGTTCAACAGACCTCATTATGGCTGATGACACACTATCTAGTGACATTATATTCAGTAACAGAGTTTTGTTAAAAAATATTCAGTGGTTATGAAATTATGGCCCGGACAAACAAATGTTGAATATGGGCAGATGACTGACAACTCAGTATTAGAAAAAAATCTGCTGATATTTTGTTAAGCAGAGCTGAAAATAGAAGCATTTTGATCAATGATTTGGGAGTAGATTTTTCTATTGCTTTCCCCTTGAGGGGTTTGATTTGATTAAACATGTAAATTATCCTTGCACAGTTTTTCTAAGCATGCAAGCATTTGGACTGGTTGTTTGTGAGAAGATATTTTTTAACATTTTTTTCTCATTTTTCCAGTGTGAAATGAGAGATTCCCCTTCCCATAATAAAAGCAATCCACATTTTTAACCAGTTTGCTTATAGTCCTCCCAACAGTGCTCCAAACCAAATTTATTTCATTTACCTGTGCCGTTCCCAAATGAAAGTGTCAATGACACTGTAGCTTAACTTGTCTGTGTGTTATGTTTGATGAAAAGGATAATGTTCAATGTTTATGAAAGGATTATGAAATAAGACAAGAATTGTGATAATTGGGAAAATGTTAATTTCTGTTCCCTGTATGATATGTTTTCAATAAAAATAATATGAGGTGTAAACTGTATTAAAGAATTGAGGGGTGGGTTAATGTGACCCTCACAGTTAATGTATGTGGCCTTCACACTTAATGTATACCAACAAAAGTTACCAGTTTAGAGTGAAATTATTCCAAAACGAGTCATCCTGTCAAGTTACAATGAAATCCTTCATAAATACGGTCTGCAGACTGTGCTAAAGGTTTTGGGGCTTCGGGCCTGTGTAGTCATCATGGTTGACCGATCGCAACCAAAATGCGAAGGCCTCACCTAGACATTATACTGAGCCATCCTACCAAGTTACAATGAAATCCCTTCATAAATATGATCTGTAGTCTGTGCTAAAGCTTTTGGGGTTTTGGGCTCAGGCAGCCATCATGGTTGAATGATCACGACCAAAAGGGGATGTTCTCATCTAGGCATCTGGAATCATCTTACCCAGTTACAATGAAATCCCTTCATAAATATGACCTGTAGACTTTTCTTAAAGATTTTGGGCTTCGGGCCCCTGTAGCCATCACAGTTGACCAATCATTACCAAAAGGGGACGTTATCATCGAGACATTATATGGAATCAACCTACCAAGTTACAATGAAATCCCTCCATAAATACGGTGTAGAAGTGCTAAGAGTTTTTGGATTTTGGGCTTGGGCAGCCGTCACGGCTGAATGATCGTGACCATAAGGGGACGTTCTGGAGTCATCCTACCAAGTTACAATGTATCTCTTCATAAATATGACCTATAGACTGTGCTAAAGGTTTTTGGGCTTTGGGCCTCTGTAGCCATCAAGGTTGACCAATCGCAACCAAAAGGGGACGTTCTCATCTAGACATTATATGGAGTCAACGTACCAAGTTACAATGAAATCCCTCTATAAATGTTACTTGTAGACTGTGCTAAAGGTTTTGGGGTTTTTGACTTGGGCAGTCATCATTGTTGACAGATCGCAACCAAATGGGGAAGTTCTCATCTACATATTATACAGAGGCATCTTACCAAGTTACAATGAAATCCCTTCATAAATACGACCTGTAGACTGTGCTAAAGGTTTTTGGGTTTTGGCAGCCATCACGGTTGACTGATCGTGGCTAAAAGGGGACGTT
Organism: Pictodentalium vernedei; assembly: GCA_031216915.1. Taxonomy (NCBI): domain Eukaryota; kingdom Metazoa; phylum Mollusca; class Scaphopoda; order Dentaliida; family Dentaliidae; genus Pictodentalium; species Pictodentalium vernedei. The sequence continues at coordinate 450,653,625 of CM062295.1, read as the reverse complement.
CTCATATAGACATCATACAGAGTCATCCTACCAAGTTAAAATGGGCTCAGGCAGTCGTCATAGTTGACGGATCGCAACCAAATGGGGAAGTTCTCATCTTGACATCATCCGGAGTCATCCTACTAAATTACAAACAAATCCCTCCATATTAAATATGACCTGCAGACCGTGCTAAAAGTTTTTGGGTTTCGGGCTTGGGCAGCCGTCACAGTTGACAGATCATGACCAAAAGGGGACGTTCTGATCTTGATATTATACAGAGGCATCCTACCAAATTACAATGAAATCCCTTCATAAATACGACCTGTAGACTGTGCTAAAGGTTTTCGGGTTTTGGCAGCCATCACGGTTGACCGATCACGACCAAAAGGGGATGTTCTCATCTAGACATGACCCCACACCTGCATATGAACTCTCGTGACGATCGGATAAGAACTATGGTGTGTAGTCTGTGCTAAAGGAAAATGTGAACAGACTCACAGACTTCCGCATGCGTGATGGCAATAGCTTATCTTGACTTTGTCAAGTAAAGCTAAAAAAGACATTTGAATGTTTATTCTATTTTTAAACCATGTGGGTCGCATAGGTTACTGGTTAACTTTTTTGTTCTTACATAAATCAAGAACATGTAACCCAGAATGCTGTAGGCATACATTGTGATGAGATCTCAGTCAGGTTCGATATTCACCAAATTTCCTCAGCTTTTGTGGGAGCTATGCCCTTTTTGAAGGAAAATTTGGCGAATCTCTGATAATGACTTTGTGAATGTGATAACTTGAATAAGTGTAATCAGATTTTCACAAAACTTCCTATAGGTATACAATGTAACAGGATCTTGGGACAAGTTTGATATTCACCAAATTTCCTTGCCTTTGTGGATGTTATGTCCTTTTTGAATGAAATTTGGTGTTTCTCTAATAACGACTTTGTGAATGCAATAACTTGAATAAGTGTAATCAGATTTTCATGAAACTTGATATAGGCATACATTGTGAGATGATCTTGGCCAAGTTTGGTATTCCCAAAATGTCTTCGGCTTTTACAGGAGTAGGCCCCTCTTTGTTGAAATTTGGCAATTGTCTGATACTGACATTGTGAAAGCTATAACTTGCACAAATGTGTTTGGGTTTTCACAAAACTTACTATAAGCATACGTTTGAATAAGATCTCAGCCAAGTCCGATATTCACCAAATTTGGCTGATTTTGCAGGAGTTATGCCCCTTGTTATTGGAACCCAGTGCTTGTCTGAAAGTGACATTGTGAATGCAATCATTTGAACAAATGTACTCAGATGTTTATGAAACTTGCAACATGCATACATTGTGAGAAGAACTTGAAGTTTTATATTCACCAAATTTCCTTTGCTTAAAAGAAAATTTTGCCTTTTTTTTGTTGAAAACTTGATGTTTGTCTGATAATGACTTTGTGAATGTGTTAAATTGAAAAATTGAAAGTTTTTCACAAAAATTGCTACAGGCATACATTGTGAGATGATCTTGGTTTTTTTTTCATAAAAAGAGTCACTTCTCTCATTGCAGGCAGGGGATTTTGCCGTCTTGTTATATGCTTGTTTATCTTTACTTTCAGTCAGGTGAGCTCCAAATGATTTCCCACCTCTATTTTATTTATTTAATTCTAAAGTTGACTTAGTTGCGGGAACCAACATCTGGTCTAATACCTTGTGTTTATTATACCCCCACTCTTGAAGAGAAAAGGAGTATACTGGATAACATGTGTCTGTCTATTCATCCATCAATTTGACCATATGTCTGCAGAGATATCTCAGCAGTGAGTGCATGGATTTCAATGAAATTTGATATGAGGGATCCTTGTGACAAGCCACTCCTGTACATTACATAAATGTTGTCTGCATGTTTTTCACCAGAGTTACAGCCCTTACTTTGTCAATTTTGTACGATTTTTTGTTTAACTTTGTTTTTAATTCATTTATGCTTCATTGGTCGAGGAGTGCAGAGGGGGTATAACTCCCTTCAGCACAACATTTTAATTCCGTCAAATGACTGGTGATGAGTGGCTTGGCTCACATAAGGGCTCAAGTAGGGCCACATAATTGTGGATGCCCATTTTTCCCAAATTCTCCAAATTCCAGCCACTCACAGTTACTATTACTTACCATCTGTGACCTGAGATTGTCATTCTATTTCAAGGACTTACTTTCTTGACAAGTTCAACACTTCAAGCAAAAAACCTTCCCTCAGACATTCACATGACAATGTCTGGCCACAGATTTTGGTTTCTTGCTAACAGTTTCAGAATTAGCAAGATAATATCTTTCCAGCTTAGCAACTGTTAGCATGAAATTAAGATCCATGAGTGGATGTAGATTAATGCCACAGAAAATGTAGTTCACTGTGGCTTCTCCCAATGTTCCATCAGCCACTAAGACAACAAACTTACACACAGAAACAGCTTGTATTACTTTATTGATCATGATTGTCATTTACAGAACAACTGAATTCAATAAACAAAAATTAACAAAAATTGGTTAATCATGTGGAAAATGGTTAAGCAAAAATATTTCGCTTAACCTTTTTGTGGGTTAAGCAATTTATAAACTTTTGTACCCCTGTCACATACACATCAATCAATCTGTTTACCTGATACTGATTTATTCAAGAACTACACATTTTTAAGTGACTTTGCAAATGTTCTTGACCGGTTCAGCATAAATCCAGCACAAATTCCAAACCACATGACCATACCCGTGGAAAGTTTAAATTAGAAAAAAAACAAAAAAACCTTAAGGCCCCACAAAGTAGATCTTCTCTTTCTCAGGCCATTCTTTGTAAAATTGCATGCAGGCAGATGGTTTTTAATTTAATTTTTTGTTTTTCTAATTATTTCTATGCTATTGCAAAATTCATGTTCTTGATTTGTTTTATGTTTTAGGCCTCATAATCTATAGAATAGGATGGGTGGTGGTGTATTTCGTCCCTTGAGTGCAAGAATGCTTTGCAGTGCTAAACTATTGCAAAGCCTTGTTGCACTCAGTGGACAAATTTATCAATTTTATTAACTAGGGTAAAATATCAGACATAAACCATTTAGTTCTTCAAGTTTTCATTGGTTATAAAAAGAACCCAGGGACTTGGCTTAAATAAACTTGAATTCCCCCCCCCCCCCCCCCCCCCCCAAGCATGCTGCATACCAAATATCAAAAGATTCTGATTGGTAGATCTGAAGAAGATTTTTAAAGGATATTCCTCATACTGCAGTAATTTAAACATTTGGGCTCCTATAGAGAGCCCAAATATGGACCCAGGGATTTGATTTCAATAAACATTTGAAACAATCTTCCAAAGATGTTGTATGTGAATTTTGAGAGCTTTTGGAGTAGTGGTTTAGGAGAAAAGTAGTCTTAAATGTTTTTCCCATTACCCACAGAATGCTGACTCAGCACTTTTTCGAAGTCCTGAAAAAGTACCCTGTGATAAAACCGATAGCAATTTTTTTACCATTTCATTCTGTTGGTCCTAAGGAAGCTTCACACCGAATAATAATTCTCAATGCTGTGCAGTTTTGGAGATATGAGCATTTTAAATTTTTTCTATTTTTAGCTCCTGCGGTTCCCATGGGGCAACGGGAAAATTTTTTTTTTGCATAACTACTTATGTCCCAATAAAACCTCATATCGAATTTGGTTTAAATCAGCCTCTCGGTTTGGAAAATAGAAATTTTGGGCGGGGCAAAAATTATTGCTCTCCCCATAACGATGGCAGATATAGACCCTAGAACTTCTCTTGAACAGATCTCAGTCTACACCTCAAGAGGAAGCTGCACACCTTGTATCAAGTCTCTGCCACTGCTGGTTCATAAAAAAAAGATTTTTAAAGATTTAGGCTCACTTTTTGGGCGTGGCCCTACCAGGGGGCAGGTCAACTTGATTTGAACAATTTTGAATTGACATGTGATAAGGAACATGCACACCAGATTTGGTTCAATTTGGTTGAGTAGTTTGTGAGAAGAAGTTGATAATGTAAAGTTAACGCCGGATGGACGGCAGATTAGTAAAGCTCCCCTGGAGCTTCACTCAGGAGAGCTAAAAAGTGGTCTCAAGGGGCTTGAGCAGAAAGGTGCTTAACCCTTTACCCAACATAATGGCCAAAACCGTCCAGCATTATTCACAAAAATCGCTCATTAATTTTCATCTCAAAAACATAGGTTACAAAAACATAGGTTATGACCCCTCTTTTGAACGAGCTTGTTGTGCTCGTTCCAAAGAGGGGGTCATAACCTATGTTTTTGAGATGAAAACATGAATGAAAGAGTCAATGACTCTGTAGCTCAACTTGGATATGACAGGAATTAGTACTTGCGGTGACCAAGACAACTGAATAATGAATATGACAGGAATTAGTATTTGTTTTGGCCCAGTCAACAATAATAAAAGAATTACAAGGTGACTGTAATGGACTACAGATTAAGACCAATCATTGTAGATTATTATTTTTGTGTGGAAATTTTCAGTCCCAAACAAAATATTTTCAGACTAAAATTTTTTCTTCTTCTTCTTAAAATTGACCAAAATGCATCAAAACACAAAAAAATAATTTCCGGATTTTGGTCTAAAATTTTCTAAGTCCCACCCGGACCCCTAATTTGCATAATTTATTCCCGAGAAAAACTCTGTATTATATGTAATGTATCCCATGGTACTAAACATTCATACAAAAATTTATTCAAATCAGATCTTTCATTTGGAAGTTCTGCGCAAAAATCTGATTGCACTTAATTTTGAACAAAATGGCTGCTAGCGGCCATCTTGAATTTCAGACTGGACCCAAAAACACTCCTTCTCGTCCCACAGTGATAACAAAGGTACCCAAGAAGTTTCGTGAAGATCGGTTCATAAATACGGCCTCTAGCCCGAGCTGTATTGGGATTTGCACTCACAGTGCTGAAAGTAACACTAAATAAATCAAAGTTAGCCTAATTTGCATAATTTACGCACAAGAAAAAAACCTGTAATATATGTAATGTATCCCATGGTACTAAACATTCATACAAAAAATTATTCAAATCAGAGCTTTCATATGGAAGTTCTGTACAAAAAACAGATTTCGGCATCGTCGGTACAAAATGGCTGCTGGCAGCCATCTGGAATTTGGGACTGCACCCAAAAACACTCGTTCTCGTCCCACGGTCATAACAAAGGTACCCAAGAAGTTTCGTAAAGATTGGTTCATAAATACGGCCTCTAGCCCGAGCCATAGCAGCTTGGCACTTACAGCTCTGAAAGTAACACTAAATAAATCAAAGTTAGTCTAATTTGCATAATTTACGCACGAGAAAAAAACCCGTATTATATGTGATGTATCCCATTGTACTATACATTTATACAAAATTTTATCCAAATCAGAACTTTCATACAGAAGTTCTGTACAAAAAACTGATTTTTGCATCATCGGTACAAAATGGCCACTGGCAGCCATCTTGAATTTTGGACCACACCCAAAAACACTCGTTCCCGTCCCAGGGTCATAACAAAGGTACCCAAGAAGTTTCGTAAAGATTGGTTCATAAATACGGCCCCTAGCCCGAGCCATAGCAGCTTGGCACTTACAGCTCTGAAAGTAACACTAAATAAATCAAAGTCAGTCTAATTTGCATAATTTACGCACGAGAAAAAAACCCGTATTATATGTGATGTATCCCATGGTACTAAACATTTATACAAAACTTTATTCAAATCAGAACTTTCATACAGAAGTTCTGTACAAAAAACTGATTTTTGCATCATCGGTACAAAATGGCCGCTGGCAGCCATCTTGAATTTCGGACCACACCTAAAAACACTCGTTCCCGTCCCAGGGTCATAACAAAGGTACACAAGAAGTTTACGTAAAGATCGGTTCATAAATACGACCTCTAGCCCGAGCCATAGCCAATTGTTGACAGACGGACAGACGGACGACGGGCCATGACAATAGCTCAAATTTGACTTCGTCAAAGTTGAGCTAAAAATGAATTTTTTGGGCAAGTGTCGTCTGCTTTTCATGTTAGGTAAAGGGTTAAAGAATGATCTGCTAAAGATTATTTGTCGTATTGCACCAAGTAAAAATCCTGGCCCCCAACGGCATACAAAAATATTACCCCAGGGACATGATCTGAACAAATTTGGCTCTCCTAAATATCCAAAGATTTGGACTGGTTGTTATGGAGAAGCAGTGTTTTAAAGAACATTCCTCATATCAGACTAAATTAAAATTTTGGTTCCCATGAGGTGCTCAAATACCAACCCAGGGACCTGATATCAACACCCCTAACAGGTATTGTATACCATAATATTCTGACTGGTTCTTGAGAAGATTTTTGAAGAATATACCTCATGTTACACTAAGTTAAAATTCAGGTCCCCACAGGGAGCCCAAATATGAACCCAGGGACTTGTTGTGAATAAACTAAATATGACCTCCAGAAGGATGTTGTATACTGAGTGTCAATATATTTCGACCAGTGGAACTGAAGAAGATTTTTCAAAATTCTTCCTCATAAGGGACCAAGTTAAAATTTGGGCTTTCACAGGAAGTCCAAATATTAACCCAGGGACATTGATTTGAACAAACATGAATATCACCCCAAGGGTGTTGCATACCAGACATCAAAAGATTCTTACTGGTGATTCTGGAGGAAAAGATTTTTGAAGAATACTTCCTAAAATTGCAGTAAGTTTAAATTCAGGCTCTCATAGGGCATTGCAAAAAATTTGAATCTAAACTCCATCCCCCCCCCACCCCTCCCCAAGAATGTTGTATACCAAATATCCAAAAATTCTGACGAGTGCTTCTGGAGAAGATGTTAAAAATTCAGGCTCCCTTAGGTTTTCTAAATATGAACCCAAGGGCATGATTTGAACCAAACTGAATCTGACTCCCACTAAGGATGATGTATACCAAACGTGGAGAGGTTTTGAATGGTGGATCTGAATTAGATTTTCAAAGATTATTCCTCATATTGGACTAAATTAAATTCAGTCTCTGAGAGGAAGTCCACACATTAATCCAACGAAATGATTTGAACAAACTTGAATCTGCTCCTCCTCCCCCAGGATGTAGAATATCAAATATCAACAGACTTGTGGTCCTGGAGGAAAAGATTTACAAGCTTTCACCTAACGAATCAGTTGCATCCACTTACATAATATACAAACTACGCTATTATTTTTCCAAAAATTTCAATAAAACTATATCCTGTGAACCCCCATCCCCACCTCTACCCATTGGAACATGCCATGATTTTGTTGAATTTTTTTTGGAAAAATGTGAAACAATAATATTTTAAATAACAAATGTAAATATCATCGTTGGAAAGGGTTAAAATTCAGGCTCTGGTATGGAACCCAAATATAAAACCCACAGACTTGATTTGAACAAACTTGAATCTGATCTCCCTAAAAAAGTTGCTAAAAAAGTTGTACATCAAATATCTGAAGATTCTGATCAATGATTCTGGAGATTTTTTGAAGTTTTGAAATTATGCTGATTCAGCATTTTTTTTACCCAATGACACAACCAATTGCATTTTTATGCCCCCCGTCAATTTATCGAAGGAGCATTAAGTGTCCGTCCATATGAATGTACGTATGACCATCACGAATATAGTTTCCGGACAATAACTTTAGCTTGATTGAACGAAATGAAAAAAAAAATTATACATAGGTTTATAACCACGTAATACAGGTTGGGATTAATAGTGGGCTTGGTCTGATATTTTTTGACAGAGTTATGGTGCTTTTCCGACTTTGAAGACATGTTGATTTTGGTTTCCGGATGGAAACTTGAGTCTTTGGTTATCCGACTTCAATAAAACTTGGAGTATAGCTTACTGTAGACCATATACCAGATGGGTTTGATTTTGAGTTTGGTGCGATAATTTTTATCTGAGTTATGGCCTTTTTTTGGACTTAGTTAAATAACAGAGACATTAATGTCTCATGGACCACATTTAGTGGCCTGCTGTAATGGTGCTATGATTTAATGGCAATAAGATAAGATATTTATTAATTCAATATGTATCGATGACGATAAATGTCTAGAAACTCATGCTTAGCAGTGGGGGTGGGGGAGGGCAGGGGAATAGTCACTCTTGGCATTACACTTGCTCTGTTTCATGCAGTTTGGGAAATATAGGCATTTGAAAATATTCTATTTTTAGCTTTTTTGGGTTCCCACAGGGATGAGGGAATTTTTTTTTTTGCATGAATCAAGTACTTACAACTCAATAATACCACATACCAAACTTGGTTCAATTCATCGGTTCAGAAAAGAGAAATTTTGGGTGCATCCAAGTCTTTTACTTCCCATTACGATGACAAATATTGCCCCACAAACTTTGTTTAAACAATAAACAAACTTTATTCTACACCTCAAAACAAAGCTCAGTTCTAAATATCAAGTCACTTTACCAATTGGTTCATAAAAAGATTTTTAAACAATCGGGAGCATTTTCCTTACCCCTCTCTTTGGAGTGGGGCAACTTGATTTGAATAAAATCTAAGTGTGATGTCATAAAAACCAATTACCTAAAATGTCACTAAAAATGGTTCGGCAGTTTTGAGAAGACATGAATATCATCATGTTCATAGATGAAGAGTGATCACTAAAAAGGGTGCGATACCTCTTGTTTGAGCCATAATGTTGAACACAGGAAATGTGAAATTAAAATGAGGACAAATGTGAACCATGTAATCATTGAATATCAGTTATAACTAGAATGGTGGTAATTATCAATCTTATCCAACAAATAGTAGTAGTCAAGTGAGACTAGAATACTTGTTGGATGGACATAATGTGTAATGAATGTATACCTGTAATGGGCAGGGGTTGAAAAATGTAAAACTTTCATTGAACTCTAAAGGTTAAGCAAAATACAGTAGAACCCTGTTAATTGAATAGTTACTTTGCCAATGAATATTACTCAACAGAATTCAATTAACAAGGTTTGTGTCACTTGCCTGTATTCTAGAGATAAACTTGGCATTTATTCTATTACATCTTGTTTGACAGAGCTCCATGAGCTCTGTCAAACAAGGTATAATAGATTAAATGCCTATATTGGATGTACTGGGGCAAAATAGATTTATAAACAAAGGAAAACTGGGGAGAGTCTGGGAAATTTCTCGACAGGTTACAAGATTTTTTATTCAATTAACAGGAGTTAACTCTATAACCTATATTCAATTAAAAGGTCAAATTTGTACAAGAGGTATGATAAATTGTTTTGTGTTGGGAAATTATATTCAATTAACAGGGATATTTAGTTAAGAGATATCCATTTAAGTGGGCTCCACTGCATTTATTCAAGGTCATACACACAAAAATGACCATCTGGAATTGTCCGTGCGACCTGGAAACAAAATCAGTGTTCCTATCTGAAAGGTTACTTTTTTTCAGAGTATTATCACTGGTAGTTTTACCTGGTTATGTTTTGAGACAGTTGCACCTGCTAATGCTATATAATTCCATACAATATGTCACAGAAATGTGTTTCGAAAACACTGCCTCATTTCCTCATATGGAGGCCAACCATAATTTATGCGTACTTTTATATCCACTATCATTCTGTTGTAACCTCACGTGCAATGACATAACACACTGTCATGTGTCATTGTCACATGAAACATATGCTTAAATTACTAACAAGTTGTATCTCACATCTCATTTTGTGAATTTGCAGTCCATACTTAATCTGTTTAATTCTGACACTAGGTGAACCTGGCTGTCAAAAGTATTGTTAAACTCCAATAAATAAATCTAGTTCAATGGAATGGCCAGAGCGATTCCACAGTATATCATCCATAATTGGTGTTCAATTCAAAGACAAAGGACTGAAGATGGTCAAATTTTTTCCCATGTCGGATACGTTGAGAGACATCTCCCATACAATACATGTACTTTCTCAGTTGCTAATATGACATTTTAAAAAGCAAAACAAAATCCAGAAAGAAACTAGAGGCTCAAGTGAGCCTAAAATGCTCACCTGACTCATTGTCAAAAGAGATAAATGTGTCGATAAGTGATGGAGAGCAAGAGCAATTTTCCGTTTTTTGTCCAGAGATTTTCTCAGCTGTTCCCTTTGAAACTTGGTATGCATGTCCACCACCATGGGAACCTGTGCATGTGTGATTACAGTCCCGGTGGAAATTGTTTTTCCAGCGTTAAGCCTCAATGGTTTGAATTTTGTCAGGAGTATGAACCAATTCTTTAAATGCATGTTCACCACTATGGGAAACTGTGCATATGCAATTATAGTTTTGGTGAGACTATTTTTGCCAGAGTTATGCCCCTTTTTGACTTAGAATAATTTGCCTCATCAGTCAGAATTTTGTACTGAAATTTTCTTGGAGGTTTATGGACCAATTCTTTCACAACTCAGTATGCATGACCATCACCATGGAAACCCTTGCACCTGCAATTACAGTTATGGTCGGACTATTTTTTTCTACAGTTAAGCCCCTTTTCGACTTATAATAATGTGCCACATAATGCCTCTTTTCGACATAAAATAATTTACCACATTGATTGAATTTTGTCTGGAGATTTCCTCAGAGGTTTATGGGCCAATTCTTTTGAAACTTGTATACATGATCATCGCCATAGGAACCCTTGCACTTACAATTATAGTTCTAGTCTTACTATTTTTTCCAGGGTTATGCCCCTTTTCAGCTTTAGAAATTTCACATTTTAGTCAACATTTTGGTTTTTGTACGATAACTTGAGTTTGCATATGTTGATCAGCACGAAATTTGGTTTGTGTCTCAATCATACTAAAATACAAATTCAGTTCTAGAGATGAGCCGATTGGTAAAATGCCGCATAAGATGGATGCCGATTATTTTAGACAACAATTGACCGATACCAAATGCCGGTGACAGATGGTTTCTTAATCTTTATTATTCAAGCTTACTGCAAAAGCTGGCTGATTTACAGTAATCAGAATTTAATTTACGTGCCGTTAATCCCCATCAACCCGGAAGATAACACAGTTTTAATACTCACTTAAATAAATTAAATAACAGACATCAAAGGGTTAATTTTATGTCAATGAAGCATCATCAGTGCAGTATATTTTTGATTTAAAATAAACAGCTAACAACTGAGTCGAGAACTCCTCACATGCATTGTCACGATAAATTGTGTTCTGAACCTTTGATGCGGTTTACATCAACACTGGCAACAATTCATTTCAAAGTCAAGTCTTTGCCGAATCGCCCCGACACGGGCTTTGATGTCGACTATCAGTTATTTGGAAGAAAACCTCATGATGTTCCCGGTCGTCCGCCCCCGATGCTTCGGCGGAGCGTACCGACCCAGCGCCGTCGGATAATTCTCGATCCGACACCGTTTCTGTCGGCTGCTGGGATGCTGCGATAAGCTGTGCTATCTGCTCAAGAATGTCCGGCGTCGAGACCTGTGGAGGCGCAGTCTTTCGCTGCTTCGCCGAGGGCAGCTCCGCATCAGATGGCTCCCGCATACTTTTTCTATGCGAACGTCCGGAGTCCATCGGTCTCGAATCCCTGGCTGCCGGATGGTGTGACCTGGTCGCCGAAGAATCCTTGATCGGCGAAGCTGGTAAGATATCGGCGGTCACGCAGCCAAGGTGCGGTCGTGTGCGCTGACGAGAAGAAGAAGCCTTAGCAGTCTCCGTGGACTGCCTATACAATGGAGCGTCCCGAGCAACGGACGTATGCTCCGCTTGCGACACATTTTGTACCACAACATCTGGTCCCAGATGTTGTTGTACGAGAGAGGGGCCTCTCTCGCTCGCGGCCCGGCTGGACCTGGACGAGCTAGGAACCGGACTCAAAGGCTTCCTCCGTTCTCGCTTACTATCCGGCGTCACTGGGTGTGCATCTATTATGTTTATAGTGCTCGCATCACCCAAAATTTCCTCCTGGACCGCATCGGACGAACCCGGCTGCCGACCCATTCGGTGAATGGACGCTACACCGGGCGAGCTAGCGGACGACATTTGTCTAATCTCCATGAGCACTTTTGCCGCTAGCTCTGAATTCATTTGTGACGACGGACGCACACTTGTAGAAGATAACATGGAAACATCACCCTGTTCTTGTTCCTCTGAAATAGAAACTGAGAGAGTAGAGTGACCTTGTGGAGAAAGAGCCGGCATAGCCCTTTCTCCAGAAACAACATATCGTGACACACGTTTCCAATGTTTCTCATCCCAAAATTGACATATAGGACAGGGATTAGTGCGAGAACACTGACTACAATTAATACAATGATCATGAAAGTCAGAGGAAGATTTCTTCCCATTACAATTTGAACAATGTCCTTTCATTGTGAAAAGTCAACAACAAGTCCTAGTTACTCGCACAAACCCCTGACACAAAGATACATAATAACATGATCCATTAATAAATGAAAAAACAATTGCAAATAAAAATAATTTTGAAAAAATATTTTTTCAGTGAAGCCCAAGTTGCTGAAAAGTAACGTTGAGCCCCGATGGATCCGATGGCAAAGTGTGGTCAAAAATTTTAAATTTATATTAAATAATTAATGAGACACTTACGGACAATATAAATGTATCTTATAGTGAGATAAACTACACCAAAGGCAAACAGCCCCCCTCAAAAAAGGCTGTTGCCAATGTAAACAAACAGTGTAAAATACCAGAAAACATGACTCCAGGCACTGAAAAAACTGGCCCGAAATCAGTCATCAAAATTACACTCTATCTGATGCAAGACAGAGACTCCCAGGGGAGAATCTGCAGAACATCAGATGGAAGATGCAGAACACAACGTTTATACACCCATGGGTGAAAACGTAACTATGGGGAAAATAACAGAAAACATTCTGTATCCAAGCAACTCTCCCAGGGAAATTTTAGAAATGAACTTTCTCAAAAATATGCCAAAAGCATGGGAGAATTGCAAGGGGGGACTTTAGAAGGCTAGGGGAGAGGAAACACTGAATAAGCAGTGCAACATTTAGCAAGAATGACAACAAGAGGCCCATGCCTCAAAAATAGGCAACTTAACATAATTTCATCAAAAAATTTTAAGTACAGCCCTGATTATTTTTTGTCACTTCTTTTTCCTCTCCTCCTTCTATATCCTCTTTAGAATCACCATTTCTCCAAAAATTACGTGTCTGGCATCCTTTAAACTGAGATTTACAAGCACAAAGATCAGTGAGATGTTGACTGATGAAGGGCCAAACAGAGAATGATAATTGGCGCCAGTTTCGGGACGTCTGCGTCACTGCGCATGCGCAGTAGAGGCGTAGTATGGAGGTCCTTTAGGACATGATTTCTTTTTGTTTTGGATGCAAATTTTGGGGATTGGGGGGCAAAATTTGTGTTTGGCCCTGGTTTTGTTAGAGTTAGCACCAGCTAAGTCTGGGTCATTGGTACAGTATAAAAATATATGATTGTTTTTTTTTTAATATTATCTCATTTTTGGTTAACTAATTTTTTTGTCAATCGACTTTATTTTGCTTTGGAAGTTTTTTCATTTTCACACTATGCGACAGACAATCGATAAGTGTGTAACAAAATTTGGAAACTTTTCAAATCGGAACTAATGACTCGACGGGAAAGGAACTAGTATATACAGTGCTGGGAAAAAAGTTTTGCCTTGTACATCACCAGTTGAATACAGAAACATTTATGTCATAGCGGCGATTCAGTTGAATACAACCGTTTAAAGTTTAATGGATGTGTAATAAATTTTCTGCATGCATTGTATTTGTAGTAGAAGAGAACATTTGGATTCAGGCATTTTTGTAATTTCATTTATTTTTTCCATAAATAATAGTTACACAACTGCAGGAGCCAATTATGAAGGAGAAAACAAAAATCCATCATGGCTTGAAAGAAAAAATCAAAGAGGAACATGTCGTTCAATTTGGCACTACAGCATCTACTGGAGATTCACAACTGTTGGAGGAAACAGTTCTTGTCCGTACTCTGCGAAGATTTGTTTTATGTCTAGAAGAGAATTCTTTTAACAGTTCACTGTTCAGTATGTCTGTGGCAGATGGTCTGTCATTTGCATCCACTGCAAGCAAACATTTCACAAATTTGCACTGAAAACAACAAAGTTAAATCAATATTACTTGTGAATAGAAACACGCATTTTTCCAAACAAATTCATTTCTTCAGAATACATAATCCAAAACATCCATTTTATGATTTTCACACAGAACCCCAGATATGATAGTGGTCTTTAGGGTATTCACTAGGGCAGTGACGCATGGGGAAGGCGCGCGATCATTCTCGCGCACCATCGCTCACGCAAAAATTGTTCAAGGTGCACGAATAATCGCTCGCCTCTGTTCTTGGGTGTCTTTTATCCATTTGAGTTGCGTCAACAGAAACATTCAATTAATTTTTGATGTTGGGAAATTTTTAATCACTCACAATTTGATGCGTTTAAAATACAATTCCAAACAATTTCATTTTTGTCGTTATGAACATGACACACAGCAGTTCTCTTATACATCCACATACAACACAACATGCTAACAGTAAGAGGATTGTACGTTGACAACTCGCCCAGACCTTACTCCTGCCAGAAAATGAACACACATGTTCGGATATAAAAAAATGGTGGTCATTCTGAGATCTGAGAAACATTTTAATACTTCCGTATTTTATTTTATCAAAGACATGCGGAATGTTGTCCTGTTCCTTATTTTCATTTACACACATGACACCTGTCGCTCCAATTCACCAGTGACACAAATTAATGTGCCTGATTTGGAATTTACACATCCATTTTCCACGATTTTAATAATCTGCCATTTAAAATCCAGAACTAATTTTAGTGGGTTACATATATTTTCACTGTCAAAATTTCCATCCATGTTCAGTTGTATTCTTACATTCATTTCGAAGGACGCTTGTCAATGGAAATTGCGAAGTAAATTTTGTACATGTCATAATATATAGTTCACTTCAGATTATTTAAAAGTTCATTTCAGGAATTCTGGTAATACATTTAATAAACAAACATGTGATTTCAAGCTTGCAATTTTATTCTGAACCACAGGCAAACAATAATATTAACTTAATTTAGAAAAAAAATACACTTTGAATGGTATTGGAACGTTTCGGCCTCAGGACAGGGTTCATACAAAAATTTGCTCACAAAGTTCAAGGGTTTTTCAAGGGTTTTTCAAGGGCTTCTTTTTTTTTCAAGGACTTCATATACTATTCAGCTTGTTGTATGAGCTCTAAAAATCTAAGATTCATGTGACACTGATCTGACTTTGGAAGTCAGGAAGTACTGGTACCCAAAGTGTGATCCGTGTTACAGTAATCTTGAGATTTCATGACTTGATGCTTGAACATCTTGTAACACTTACTAATACATGTATCTGCACTGCATGTCACATGAAAATGTATACATTTACACTAGTCACAGTCTAATAAAAAAATAAAAAGCACACTCACCAAAAAAAATTAAAGTTTGTTCTCTGTAAAGGAATCATGTTTCCCTTACTGTTTCAGTGAATCTATTTTATTTGTTAATTCTCCCTCGACATCTTTACATTCTTTTTCCCTAATTTCAGCTCGCAGTGTATCATTTTTTGAAAAAATAGGCCGATGAAATCGTCAGATGTGTACCCATACGTGCAACTAGTAGAAAGCTGTATGACGGAGGGCCACCACGGATGCCGACATTATGTACATCATACATGGTATGGGTACATACAGAAATGGATTGGAGGAGTGTCTAATTTGATGGATAAAGGGTAATTTGATGGATAATTTTCAATTTGAAGGATTAAGGGTTAATATCTCGGGATCAAATCATCAGATTTACACCAAAAACTATACAGCTCGGCAAATCAGTAACCTAAACACAAATATAAAGTAACTAGACAATCCAAGCAATATTTTTCAAGTTATCGAATGCCAAAGGGATTGGAGGAATTTTCAATTTGAAGGATAAAGGGTTAATATCTCAGGATCAAATTAAAAGGCAACAAAAAAGTACACATATATTTACAATGCCCAGGAAATAGCTTGGTACTGAAGGGTTTTTCAAGAAATTTCTGAAAGTTCAAGGGTTTCTCAGGGGCTAAATTTCAAATTCCATGGTTTTTCAAGAAAAAACTCATTTTCAAAGGTTTTTCAAGAGCTGTATGAACCCTGCAGGACATTTCGGCATCGAGTTCGGCCCTGGACGTTTCGGCCCTGGACAATTTCGGCCTCCAAAATAAACAGTCAACAGTGAAGGGGATTTTCTCATCCGCCAGTACAGATAATAGAGGATATTATGAGGTGTTAATTGATCAGTATTTTTAAATTTAACAACCTAAACAGTATTAAAAAAATAGGCCGATGAAATCATCAGATGTGTACCCATATGCGCAGTTAGTAGAAAGCTGTATGACGGAGGGCCACCACAGATGCTGACATAATGTACACCATACAAGGTATGGGTACATATAGAAATGGATTGAAGGATTTCTAATTTGATGGATAAAGGGTTAATATCTCCAGATCAAATTATCAGATTTATATAAAAAAACTATACAGCACAGCACATCAGTAACCTGAATAAATATATAAAGTAACATGACAATCAGATTGATATTTTTTGAGTTATCTCATGCCAAAGGGATTGGAGGAATTTTCAATTTGAAGGATAAAGGGGGTTAATATCTCCGGATCAAATTATCAGATTTACACCAAAAACTATACAGCTCAGCACATCAGTAACCTGAACACAATTATAAAGTAACTTGACAATCCAAGCAATATTTTTCAAGTTATCGAATGCGAAAGGGATTGGAAGAATTTTCAATTTGAAGGATAAAGGGTTAATATCTCAGGATTAAATTATCAGATTTACACCAAAAACTATACAGCTCGGCACATCAGTAACCTAAACACAAATATAAAGTAACTTGACAATCCAAGCAATATTTTTCAAGTTATCGAATGCCAAAGGGATTGTAGGAATTTTCAATTTGAAGGATAAAGGGTTAATATCTCAGGATCAGAATAACAGATTTACACCCAAAACTATACAGCTCGGCATATCAGTAACCTGAACACAAATATAAAGTAACTTGACAATCCAAGTAGTATTTTTCAAGTTATCGAATGCCAAAGGGATTGGAGGAATTTTCAATTTGAAGGATAAAGGGTTAATATCTCGAGATCAAATCATCAGATTTACACAAAAAACTATACAGCTCGGCACATCAGTAACCTGAACACAAATATAAAGTAACTAGACAATCCAAGCAATATTTTTCAAGTTATCGAATGCCAAAGGGATTGGAGGAATTTTCAATTTGAAGGATAAAGGGTTAACATTTCAGGATCACATTATCCGATTTACACCAAAAACTATACAGCTCGGCACATCAGTAACCTGAACACAAATATAAAGTAACTTACAATCCAAGTAATATTTTTCAAGTTACTGAATGCGAAAGGGATTGGAGGAATTTTCAATTTGAAGGATAAAGGGTTAATATCTCAGGATTAAATTATCAGATTTACACCAAAAACTATACAGCTTGGCACATCAGTAACCTAAACACACATATAAAATAACTTGACAATCCAAGCAATATTTTTCAAATTATCGAATGCCAAAGGGATTGAAGAAATTTTCAAATTGAAGGATAAAGGGTTAATATCTCAGGATCAAAACAACAGATTTACACCAAAAACTATACAGCTCAGCACATCAGTAACCTGAACACAATTATAAAGTAACTTGACAATCCAAGCAATATTTTTCAAGTTATCGAATGCCAAAGAGATTGGAGGAATTTTCAATTTGAAGGATAAAGGGTTAATATCTCTGGATCAAATCATCAGATTTACACCAAAAACTATACAGCTCGGCAAATCAGTAACCTGAACACAAATATAAAGTAACTAGACAATCCAAGCAATATTTTTCAAGTTTTCGAATGCCAAAGGGATTGGTGGAATTTTCAATTTGAAGGATAAAGGGTTAATATCTCAGGATCAAATTATCCAATTTACACCAAAAACTATACAGCTCGGCACATCAGCAACCTGAACACAACTATAAAGTAATTTGACAATCCAAGCAATATTTTTCAAGTTATCGAATGACAAAGAAATGGATACGGATGCCGGATGGACAGACGGACTGACAGACGGATGGACGAACGACGGATGGTCACCCCGGATGCCGGCATTATGTGTACCATACATAGTATGGGTACACATAAAAATGAAGATAAACATTGAATCAAAATTAATCTCCTCACATTTTTCACTCTCGCAAAATTGATTTGAGGTGAGCGATTTTCCACTCACCTCCATTTTGCTCCCATTCGTCACTGCTAGGGCCTTGCCAATCACAAAATGTTAGTCAATCGAATCAGGTGAAGTTTGAATCAGATAGAATCTCGCCACATTGCAAATGGAAAAACAAAGATGCTGCTAATTTTAATAAGTGTGAATGATGACATGTATCAGGGATTTTTGCATCCACTGGGAAAGGGTCCAGGTCTATGGCAATGGGAATTGTGATTTATGATGTGGAAACTCGTGACAATTAGGCTTTGGGCATCAATACATCCAGTCTATCATCTATACTGTCACTGTACATCTAAGTGTGCATCTGGGCTAACGTCTATAAGCATAAATTGCATGGGGAAGGTTAACTATCACAGTTCCTACCAGAATTAACTATCCACATACATGTATATGTTCTGCTCCCCCTTTAATTATCCAAGCCTATCGCCTACTTACCAAATGCATGTTCTAGTTATCAGTTAGCCATCTCATTTCTTTGTGTCCACCAATTCTTGCGGTGGTGTCAGAAGCCTAATTTATATATACTGTAGAAATACAATTACCCCCTATTGGGTGCAACTCTGCTCCCACAGCCACAGGTCAGCCCATTTCAATACTGACAAGGGAAAGAGAATCTCACATTTTTGGGTTCCGACAACCATTAACAAGAAGGACGCAAACGCCCTGTAGCTCACCAACATTCCTCTTTGATAGTAAACACAAGAACTGTATCAAACAGGCTCATAACATGCGACAACACTGACCTAAACACAACCTCTTAAAAGTAAAACTGAAAATTTAATAATTTTATCAGCAGAAGGGTTAATGGCCACATTATTAAGTGAGAAGTATTGCTTTGAACCAACCAGTCTTCATTGGCAGATGCTTCAGTGTAATATGTTTGATTTAAAGTTTCAAAACACTGTGACTTATCAGATACCTGATAGTACACTACATAGAGAAATGGAAGAACCTTCTGTTTTATAAAAAATATGTGGTGATGGAAACTGCCTTTTCCGTGCACTATCATTTGTAATTACTGGAGAAGATAATCAACATGGCACAATTAGATTATTAATCGTTGATCATATGAGGAACCTCGGAAATGATGTTTTACAAATGGTGTTGCCAGACCTTAACAGAAACTTTAGCACACTGAAAATGTCTAGGTGTGAGGTAAACAGATACTTAACAATAAAAATGTGGAAATAAATTTGAAAAATATTGACTGGATGAGGGTTAAATCATGGTAGAATGATAATGAGGAACATGTATGATTTATATAAAGGCCCTGGGAAGAGAAAGAACACAGAAACCGACTTAAACACTAAGTTAAACATGAAATTCTGAGCTAAACAGAAAACTAAACGTAAGTAAATAAATAAAACAAGAGCCCCCAAGGGGCCTTAATCGCTCACCGGGCAAAGTGATTCAAACAAAGTGGTTCAAAAGAAGTATTTGGGGTCACATTCAGTTAGACATGGTTCATCAACACTACAAAGGAATGAAGTCATGAGAGACAAATTTTATGGAACTAGGGACATGGCTTGAACAAACTTGAAGCTTACCCCCCTAAGGACGCTGCATACCAAATATCAAAAGCACTCATCTGCTGGATCTGAAGAAGAAGATTTTTAAAGAAAATTCCTCATTTTGAACTAAGTTATCATTCGGACTCCCACAGAGAGCCCAAATATAAACCAAGGGACTTGGCTTGAACAAACTTGAATCTTACCCCCTAAGGATGCTGCATACCAAATATCAAAAGCATTCATCTGCTGGATCTGAAGAAAAAGATTTTTAAAGAAAATTCCTCATTTTGAGCTAAGTTATCATTCAGGCTCCCACAGTGAGCCCAAATATGAACCCAGAGACTTGGCTTGAACAAACTTGAATCTCACCCCCTAAGGATGCTGCATGCCAAATATCAAAACATTCTGATTGCTGAATCTGAAGAAGACTTTTAAAGAAAAATTCCTCAAATTGACTAAGTTATAATTCAGGCTCCCACAGGGAGCCCAAATATGGACCCAGGGATTTGGCTTTAACAAACTTGAATCTCTTCCCCCTAAGGATGCCACACACCACATATCAAAACATTCCGACTGCTGGATCTGAAGAAGAAGATTTTTAAAGAAAATTCCTCATTTCGTATTAAGTTACAATTCAAGCTCCCACAGTGAGCCCAAATATGGACCTAGGGATATGGCTTGAACAAACTTAAATCTCATCCCCCTAAGGATGCTGCATACCAAATATCAAAACATTCCGACTGCTGAATCTGAAGAAGAAGATTTTTAAAGAAAATTCCTCATTTTGAACTAAGTTATAATTTGGGCTACCACAGTTAGCCCAAATATGAACCCAGGGACTTGGCTTGAACAAACTTGTATCTCGCCCCCCAAGCATGCTGCATACCCAATATCAAACGATTCTGCCTGGTGGATCTTGAGAAGAAGATTTTTAAAGAAATTTGCCTGAAATGCACAAAGTTCAAATTTGGGCTCCTATACTGAGCCCAAATATGAACCCAAGGGGCAGATTTGAACAAACTTGAATCAGATCCACCCCAAAATGTTCGCATACCAAATATCAAAAGATTCTGCCTGCTGGATCTGGAGAAGAAGATTTTTGAAGAAATTTGCCTGAAATGCACTGAGTTCGAATTCGAGTTTCTATACTGAGCCCAAATATGAATCCAGGGGGGCAATTTGAACAAACTTGAATCAGATCCACCCCACAATGTTGCATACCAAATATCAAAAGATTCTACCTGCTGGCTCTTGAGAAGATTTTTTACGAAATTTGCCTGAAATGCACTAAGTTCGAATTCGGGCTTCTATACTGAGCCCAAATATGAATCCAGGGGGCAGATTTGAACAAACTTGAATCAGATCCACGACACAATGTTGCATACCAAATATCAAAAGATTCTGCCTGCTGGATCTGGAGAAGATTTTTTAAGAAATTTGCCTGAAATGCATTAAGTTCGAATTTCGGGCTTCTATACTGAGCCCAAATGTAAATCCAGGGGGCCGATTTGAACAAACTTGAATCAGATCCAACCCACAATGTTGCATACCAAATATCAAAAGATTCTGCCTGCTGAATCTGGAGAAGAAGATTTTTTACGAAATTTGCCTGAAATGCTCAAAGTTCGAATTCGAGCTTCTATAGTGAGCCCAAATATGAATCTAGGGAGCCGATTTGAACAAATTTGAATCAGATCCACCCCACAATGTTGCATACCAAATATCAAAAGATTCTGCCTGCTGAATCTGGAGAAGATTTTTTAAGAAATTTGCCTGAAATACACTAAGTTCGAATTCGGGCTTCTATAGTGAGCCCAAATATGAATCCTGGGGGCCGATTTGAACAAACTTGAATCAGATCCACCCCACAATGTTGCATACCAAATATCAAAAGATTCTGCCTGCTGGATCTGGAGAAGAAGATTTTTTAAGAAATTTGTCTGAAATGCACTAAGTTTGAATTCGGGCTTCTATAGTGAGCCCAAATATGAATCCAGGGAGCCGATTTGAATAAACTTCAAACAGATCCACCCCACAATGTTGCATACCAAATATCAAAGGGATTCTGCCTGCTGGATCTGGAGAAGAAGATTTTTTAATCTTTTTCCCATTGCCTACAGTGTTAAAAAGTGCTGACTCAGCACTTTTTCAAAGTCCTGAAAAAAGTACCTTGTGATCAAACCGTTAGGGATTTTTTTTAACCATTCTATTCTACTGGACAAAAGTAAGCTTTATACAAAATAAGAATTCTCTATGCCGTGTAGTTTTGGAGATATGGCAGTTTTAAGGTTTTTCCTATTTTTAGCTCCCGAGGTTCCCACAGGGCAATGAGAAAATTTTTTTTGCATCAATCAACTACTTATGACCCATTATCATCTCATATCAAATTTGGTTCAAATCGACCTGACGGTTCTGAAAACAGAAATTTTAGGCGTGGCCAAAATTTTTGCCCCTCCCATAACGAAGGCAAATAATGCCGACAAACTTCTCTTGAACAAACTTGATTCTAAACCTCAAAAGGACTCTGTATACTACCTATCACGTCTCTGCTACTGGTGGCTCATTAGAAAAAGATTTTTTAAAAAATTGGCCATTTTTCCCCCACACCTCTGCTCAATATGAGCCAAAAACCTATTTTGGATAAAACTCAAAATGCCCCTATATAACCACTACTTACATGAAATTTAATTAAAATGTGGCCAGTGGTTTAGGAGAAAGAGGCTCAAACACCACCTTCACGCAAGACGACGGACGGCGGGCGAAGAGTGGTAAGAAAAGCTCACCATGACTTTCAGTCAGGTGAGCTAAAAACAAGAAATGACGACGGACGACAAATCATGGATGACAGACTACGGACGAAGAGTGATAAGAAAAGCTCACCCTGACTTTCAGTCAGGTGAGCTAAAAACAAGAAATGAAAGTGTCAATGACACTGTAGCTTAACTTGTGTGTTGTGTTTGATGAAAAGGATAATGTTCAATGTTTATGAAAGGATTATGAAATAAGACAAGAATTGTGATAATTGGGAATATGTTCATTTCTGTTCCCTGTATGCTATGTTTTTGATAAAAATAATATGAGGTGTACACTGTACTAAAAAGCTGAGGGGTGGGTTAATATGACCTCACAGTTAATGTATGTGGCCCTCACAGTTAACGTATATCAACAAAAGTTATTGTGAAATTATTCCAAAAGTTAAAGTCAACCTATCAAGTTACATTGAAATCCCTTCATAAATATGGCCTGTAGACTGTGCTAAAGGTTTTCGGGCTTCGGGCGCCTCTAGCCGTCAGTTTCCCAATTGCATCCAAAGGGGACGTTCTCATCTAGACATTATATGAAGTCAACCTACCAAGTTACAATGAAATCCCTTCATAAATATGACCTGTAGACTGTGCTCAAGATTTTAGGGCTTCGGGCACATGTAGCCATCACAGTTGACCAATCACGACCAAAAGGGGATGTCATCATCTAGGCATTCTATGGAGTCAACCTAACAAGTTACAATGAAATCCTTCCATAAATACGACCTATAGACTAAGCTAAAGGTTTTTGGGCTCGGGCAGCCATCAAGGCTGAATGATCGCGACCAAAAGGAGACATTCTCATCTAGATATTATTTGGAGTCATCCTACCAAGCTGCAATGAAATCCCTTCATAATTATGACTGTTCTAAAGGTTTTCGGGCTTCCGGCCCCTGTAGCTGTCACAGTTGCCCAATCGTGTCCAAAAGGGGACGTTCTCATCTGGACATTATATGAAGTCAAACCTACCAAGTTACAATGAAATTCCTTCATAAATATGACCTATAGACTGTGCTAAAGGTATTCGGGCTTTGGGCTCGAGCAGCCTTAATGGTTGAATGATCACAACCAAAAGGGGACATTCTCATCTGGGCATCATCTGGAGTGATCCTACGAAGTTACAATGAAATCCCTTCATAAATATGACCTGTAGACTGTGCTCAAGATTTTCGGGCTTCGGGCACCTGTAGCCATCACAGTTGACCAATCACGACCAAAAGGGGATGTCATCATCTAGGCATTATATGGAGTCAACCTAACAAATTACAATGAAATCCTTCCATAAATACGACCTATCGACTACGCTAAAGGTCTTTGGGATCAGCAGTCATAAAGGCTGAATGATCGCGACCAAAAGGAGTTGTTCTCATCTAGACATTATTTGGAGTCATCCTACCAAGCTACAATGAAATCCCTTCATAATTATGACCTGTTCTAAAGGTTTTCGGGCTTCGGGCCCCTGTAGCCGTCATAGTTGCCCAATCGTGTCCAAAACGGGACGTTCTAATCTAGACATTATATGAAGTCAAACTACCAAGTTACAATGAAATCCCTTCATAAATATGACCTGCAGACTGTGCTAAAGGTTTTCGGGCTTCGGCCTTGGGCAGCCATCAAGGTTGAATGATCGCAACCAAAAGGGGACAATCTCACATGGGCATTATATGAAGTCAAACCTACCAAGTTACAATGAAATTCCTTCATAAATATGACCTATAGACTGTGCTAAAGGTATTCGGGCTTTGGGCTCGAGCAGCCTTAATGGTTGAATGATCGCAACCAAAAGGGGACATTCTCATCTGGGCATCATCTGGAGTGATCCTATGAAGTTACACTGAAATCCCTTTATAAATATGACCTGTAGACTGTGCTCAAGGTTTTCGGGCTTTGGGCACCTGTAGCCATCACAGTTGACCAATCATGACCAAAAGGGGATGTCATCATCTAGGCATTATATGGAGTCAACCTAACAGGTTACAATGAAATCCTTCTATAAATATGACCTACAGACTATGCTAAATGTTTTGGGGTCTTGGGCTCGGGCAGCCATCAAGGCTGAATGATCGCGACCAAAAGGGGGCATTCTCATCTAGACATTATTTGGAGTCATCCTACCAAGCTACAATGAAATCCCTTCATAATTATGACTAGTAGACTGTTCTAAAGGTTTTCGGGCTTTGGGCCCCTGTAGCCGTCACAGTTGCCCAATCATGTCCAAAAGGGGACGTTCTCATCTAGACATTATATGAAGTCAACGTACCAAGTTACAATGAAATCCTTTCATAAATATGACCTGTAGACTGTGCTAAAGGTATTCAGGCTTTGGGCTCGGGCAGCCATAATGGTTGAATGATCACAAACAAAAGGGGCATTCTTATCTGAGCATCATCTGGAGTGATCCTACAAAGTTACAATGAAATCCCTTCATAAATATGACCTGTAGACGGTGCTCAAGATTTTCAGGCTTCGGGCACCTGTACCCATCACAGTTGGCCAATCACGACCAAAAGGGGATGTCATCATCTAGGCATTATATGGAGTCAACCTAACAGGTTACAATGAAATATTTCCATAAATATGACCTACAGACTATGCTAAAGGTTTTTGGACTTGGGCAGCCATAAAGGCTGAATGATCATGACCAAAAGGGGACATTCTCATCTAGACATTATTTGGAGTCATCCTACCAAGCTACAATGAAATCCCTTCATAATTATGACCTGTAGAATGTTCTAAAGGTTTTTTGAGCTTTGGGCCCCTGTAGCCGTCACAGTTGCCCAATCGTGCCCAAAAGAGAACGTTCTCATCTAGACATTATGGGAAGTCAACCTACCAAGTTACAATGAAATCCCTTCATAAATATGACCTGTACACTGTGCTAAAGTTTTTCAGGCTTCGGGCCTCGGCAGCCATCATGGTTGAATGACCGCAACCAAAAGGGGACAATCTCACCTGGGCATCATCTGGAGTGATCCTATGATGTTACACTGAAATCCCTTTATAAATATGACCTGTAGACTGTGCTCAAGGTTTTCGGGCTTTGGGCACCTGTAGCCATCACAGTTGACCAATCACGACCAAAAAAGGGATGTCATCATCTAGGCATTATATTGAGTCAACCTAACAGGTTAAATGAAATCCTTCCATAAATATGACCTTTTGCCTATGCTAAAGGTTTTTG
Source organism: Pictodentalium vernedei (assembly GCA_031216915.1). Classification (NCBI taxonomy): domain Eukaryota; kingdom Metazoa; phylum Mollusca; class Scaphopoda; order Dentaliida; family Dentaliidae; genus Pictodentalium; species Pictodentalium vernedei. The sequence continues at coordinate 450,627,819 of CM062295.1, read as the reverse complement.
GGCTCAGCACCCATCAAGGCTGAATGATCGCAATCAAAATGGGACGTTCTCATCTAGACATTATTTGGAGTCATCCTACCAAGTTTCAATGAAATCCCTTCATAAATGTGACCTGTAGACTGTTCTAAAGGTTTTCGAGCTTCGGGCCCCTATAGCTGTCACAGTTGCACAATCAGGACCAAAAGGGGACTTTCTCATCTAGACATTATATGAAGTCAACCCACCAAGTTACAATGAAATTCCTCAATAAATATGACCTGTAGACTGTGCTAAAGGTTTTCGGGCTCGGGCAGCCATCATGGTTGAATGATCGCAACCAAAGGGGACAATCTCATCTGGAGTGATCCTACGAAGTTACACTGAAATCCCTTTATAAATATGACCTGCAGACTGTGCTCTAGGTTTTCGGGCACCTGTAGCCATCACAGTTGACCAATCACGACCAAAAGGGGATGTCATCATCTAGGCATTATATGGAGTCAACCTAACAGGCTACAATGAAATCCTTCCATAAATATGACTTTTTGCCTATGCTAAAGGTTTTTGGGCTCGGGCACCCATCAAGGCTGAATGATCGCGATCAAAATGGGACGTTCTCATCAAGACATTATTTGGAGTCATCCAACCAATTTACAATGAAATCCCTTCATAAATATGACCTGTAGACTGTGCTAAAGGTTTTCGGACTTCAGGCCCCTGTAGACGTCACAGTTGCCCAATCAGGACCAAAAGGGGACTTTCTCATCTAGACATTATATGAAGTCAACCCACCAAGTTACAATGAAATTCCTCAATAAATATGACCTGTAGACTGTGCTAAAGGTTTTCGGGTTTTGGGCTCGGGCAGTCGTCATGGTTGGCAGATCACGCTCAAATGGGGAAATTCTCATCTAGACATCATAAGGAGTCATCCTACCAAGTTACAATGATGGAATCCTTTCATAAATACAACCTGTAGACTGTGTTAATGGTTTTCGGGTTTTGGGCTCGGGCAGCCATACCGGTTGACCGATCGCGACCAAAAGGAGACGTTCTCATCTAGACATGACCCCAAACCTGCATATGAAATTTCGTGACGATCAGACAAGAACTGCGGGGTGTAGCCCGTGCTAAAGGAAAATGTGAACAGACTCACGGACTAACAGACTTCCGCACGCGCGATGGCAATAGCTTATCTTGACTATGTCAAGTTAATCTAAAAACAAACGACTTGATTTGAACAAACTTGAATTTGACACACCCAAAATATGTTACATACCAAATATGAAAGGTTTCTCACGCTGGTGGACCTGAAGAAGAAGAATTTTCAAGAAATATTTGACAAAGTAAAACTTTGGGCTTCAATAAAAAGCCCAAATATTAACCCAAGGACCTGATCTGAATTTGAACAACCTTCAATCTAACCCTCCCAAAGGTGATGTACACCAAATATCAAAAGAAACTATCTGGATCTGGAGAAGAAGATTTTTAAAGAATATTCCTCATACTGAACAAAGTTACAATTTGGGCTCCCATAGGGAGTATAAATATGAACTCAGGGACTTGGCTTGAACAAACCTGAATCTCCCTTCCATAAGGATGCTCTATACCCAATATCAAAAGATTCTGACTGTAGGATCTGGAGAAGATTTTTAAAGAATATCCCTCATATTGCACTAATTTGAACATTTGGGCTCCTGTAGAGTTCCTAAATATGGACCCAGGGGTTAAATTTCAATAACTATGTGAATCAATCTTCCATAGATGTTATATGTGAAATATGAAAGCTTTTGGAGCAGTGGTTGGGGAGAAAAAGATTATTTTATATTTTTCCCATTACCTTCAGCGTTAAATAATGCTGACTCAGCATTTTTTCAAAGTCCCGAAACTGTACCTTAGGACGAAACTAATAGGAATTTTTTTTCACCATTCTCTTCTATTGGTCCTTGGGAAGCTTCACACCAAATAAAAGGTTTCAGTGCCGTGCAGTTTTGGAGATATGGGCGTTTTAATTTTTTTCTATTTTTAGCTCCTGAGGTTCCCACGGGGCAACGGGAAATTTTTTTTGCATGAATCAAGTACTTAGGACCCAATAATACCTCATAGCAAATTTGGTTCAAATCGGCCACTCGGTTCAGAAAGTTAAAAAATTTATAGTAATTTATATATTTTTTATACTTACCAATGACCCAGACATAGCTGGTGCTAACTCTTAAAATATAGGGCCAAACACAAATTTTGCCCCCCAATCCCCAAAATTTGCATCTAAAACTAAAGAAAACATGTCCCGAAAGGCCCTCCACACCTCGCCCCCACTGCGCATGCGCAGTGTCAAGGACGTTCCGAAATTGGCGCCATTTATCATTCTAATAACCAGTGCCTGGTAAGCGCTATGTACTCAGCGGGGAGGCAAGAGTTCCCAACTCCTGGGAGGGCCATCCCCGTCTGGGTCATTGGTAAGTATAAAAAATATATAAATTACTATAAATTTTTTAACATTTTTATACTGTACCAATGACCCAGACATAGCTGAATAGTAAAAAGGCTGGAGGGCCAAGGACATAGAGCAAAATGGAATACGCTCAATAAAATAAAATAGAGTCATCCCCTGTAGGGAAAAGAAGTAATAGGCCTTACATGTATCTTTCTTATTTATGATAAATTAGAAAGATACAACACCTTCCAAAAATTGAGCTTCATACATCCATGTACTCTATTAATATCCAATAATCCTTATACTAATAATTTTTAAAGTAAGCCAATAATAAAGTAAGTCTAGAGAATAGAGACTCTTATACTCCTAAAAGTGTGTGAGAATTGCATAATCATGTCCGTTGACATATGCAATATTCAAAAGCTATACTTTAAAAACTAAGACTTGAATGAATTTTATAAACTTAAACTTCTCACTAAACAACCATCCCAATAACAGCTCAGAATTACTAACTCCGGAGGAGGTATCCCCTTGTTTTCATAGTAAAAACAGGTGACCCAAGGGAACACCCTCCCCCCCCCCCTTTTTCTTGCCCTGGGTCAAATAGCCCAGAGCGAAGAGGGCAGCCGAACGGAGACACTGCCGAAACAGACAGCCTACCTAGCTATAGTAGCAACTGTTAAGTGAATGACATTCTGAGCAGTAGATAATAGACCTAACAATAGAGGCCTCCAGAAATGGACTCGATATTTCTGAGATAAAATTCATGAATGGATGGCTGAGCGCAATGAGCAGCCTTCAAAAATCTATAATAGCAACACTATTAATGTAAGCCCAAGAAGTAGAAGAACTCTTACTTCAAGAGCCGAAATCTTAAGCACAACTGCTAAGCCAATGATATACCATAAGCAGTACGCTAGTTAATAGAATCGATTAACAATAAAATGGAGCGTAACGTCCTTCTACTAGACATCAAAGACAGAAGAAGCTTACGCCCTTGTAATAAACAGATATCTGTTTATAAATACATAAACTGTATCCGGAAAGAGTAAAGGCCTATGCCCATACGAAGACGGAAGGACCTTAAAATAATAGGTTCCGGATAATAGGAGCCTAACTCTTATGCAACAATCCAACCTAAATAGTAACGGAAGTATTGATTCCGAAACTATGAAAGTGAAAATCATCCATCGATAGTGCATGAAACTCACTGACTCTACAGTAAAAGAGAAACCAACAGAATTACTGTCTAAAAGGTCAGAATTTGAAAACTACTGTTTCCAGAGGCTCAAATGATTACTTAGCTAAATAAGAACCGAAGTTAAAATCCGTATAGGAATTTAATCTAAAGATTCTAAGTCTATTTATCAAAAAGTTACTAACTGACTTAGATAAAGAGACAAAAGACTCAATTGTAAACTATCGTAGAGTGCATAGGTATGAGGTAACATAAACCTATAACCTAAATAACAACAGGCTGCAGTAGATCTTGTGAAACAAGTATACTAAAAACTAGCAATGCGTAGTATGGAGGGATCAACCATATGAACATAATGATCCCTACACCACGACGGAAGAGCCTCCACTTTAGTCGCATAGAATAGCAAAGAAGAGGATCTCCTATAGTAAGAAATCGCGTCCAAAGCTCGTCCAGTACAGTGCTTACAATGCAATACGGACCACACAACGGAATACATGAAGGTTGCGACCTTGCTGGTTGTGATAAAGATGACACGATTTACCCAGTGAAAAAAGATCCTCACATAGAGGAAGATTTCACGTTAAGATCCACAGTAGACAAGAGAGTAAATTACTCATGATCTCTGTGAAGATAGAGATGCTATCAACAGAAATGTATTGTGGTTGTTTATCCTAGCAATACCTGCTAAAACAACAGCGCCGGAGGATACGCGTATCCTATCATTGCGTCCTATAGATCAATAGAGCGTTAACAGTATTAGCTCAGAGATCTGGACAAGCCAACACATACGTCTGCAATTGATTAGCAAGCTGTGTCATAATAAAACATCATTGGGCGCTCCCATAGATAGCAAATCTGATTAAATACTTGTTTGTTGAGAGTCCATTCTGACAGCAACAAGCGACCCGTAAGAGAACGGGAGTGCGATAAAACAATCAGACGACCCCGAATATGACGGACCAAAACTGAACTTGGTGTACAATAACCAACAGACGGATTCTTTCCATTAAATTGAATAACGGAAACGAAAGAGTGCCTCCCTGGTTCCGGAGATACGCCACTACTGTCGAATTAAAGGACAGGAATTTGGGCATGCATTTCTGAATAATGTTCATGCAATGACATAAAGCAAGCCTAAAAAACATTATTCCGCGGAAGTTAAACTGATAGCTAAAAGACTGCGGAACCCAAAGACCCTGGCACTTCGAATCCGTAGGGATCAGTATATATCCCAATCTGTTTGACTGGCAACCGTCATAACAGCCACACTAGGGTCCGGCAACTGCGGCGGCACTCTCTGAGTCAACCACCGAATGTTTGCCCCAGTCTGAATCTCTTGTAACACTAGATAGACAAGAGAATGTATAAACCAAGCAATTCATGGATTGCCGGAAAGTTGCCGTCGAAGAGAAGCTCCTCCGAGAACGAAGCGACTCTGAGAGAGTTCTTAACCTACTATCCACGCGTGGATGTAGCTAGGGCTGCATCACGTCTAACCAACTCCAATCAGCCACTGAAGGGCGGAGTTATACGTGAACAAAATACTGCCCTCAAAAGAAATTACATTGAGAATAATATCCCGTAAATCTTTTCTTGAAGACGTAATGATAACGCCTCAGTAAGGCGGATTACGTATAATAAAGCGTCTAAGTTAAGTCTACTATACATAATGTCGTTCCCAATATTGAAATTGGAAAAGACATAAACGGCGAAAAAGAATATATGCAGTCTTTAATCACACCGTCTAGACGCATATGAACTCTCGGTATGCCCTGCTCTGCCAAAATAAACTATATGTAAAAAAGATAAAATGGCAGAAATGAGCCACGCGGACAAGAAACTAAACTATCATGCTTAGTAGCAGGCTTGTATATATATATATAATATATAGCGTCGAAAAATAAAACACATGTTGTAATGACAATATTGGACTGCGTCGGTAAGTCAGGGACAAAGTCCCTGTACCGATCGAAAAATCCGAGTCCAATGACGCTATAAGTCTCTTATCCAAGATCGCAGCAATGAAGTCCGAAAAATAATCACTGGAAGAAATGCCAGAAGATATGAAAGGCATCTTCCGATACTACTAAAGGGAAAACTCGAAATCTATCGAATCCCTTTCGCCATCCTGTCGGACCCTATAAAGCGTTCGGTCGTCCGTAGCTTGATGCAACCGCGGACCGCACCGACCCAGCGCCGTCGGATAATTCCTGATTCGACCGAGAAACCGTCAATTGCTGGGATGCTGCGAAAGAACTGTGCTAACTCGGATAGCACGTCCGTCACCGAGGCCTGAGGAGCAGCGGTCTTACGATGCATTGCCGCAGGAAGCTCCGAGATCGTTACCCCGTGCATACTTCCAATATGCGAGCGAACGGAGTGTATAGGCCTCGTGTCCCTTGGCTACCGGATGGCGCGACCTATTCGCTGTGGAATCACTGAATGCCGAAACTGATCGGATACTCGAGGTCACGTAGCCAATGTGCGGTCGTGTGCCCTGCTGTGAGGATGAGGAAGCATTAAAGACAGTCTCTCGGACTGTCAATATAACGGAGCGTCCCGAGCAACGGACATATGCTCCGAATGTAAAATATCTGAACCACAACATGCGGTCCCCTATGTTGTTGGCTTCCTCCGATCTGTCCTCAATCTGCCGTCACTGGGTGAGTACTAAAGTAATTAAAGTGCTCGCATCACCCAAATCTCCTTCCTATACCGCAACGGACGAACCCGGCAGCCGAACCATTCGATGAATGTATGCTACACCGGGTGAGCTAGCGAATGTCATTCCGTAAGCGATAGACATATTCCATGAGCACTTATTGCCGCTAACTCTTCATTAACTATGACGACAGAGGCACACTTTTGAAAGACATCTCCATAACTCTTCGAACAAGAAACCAGAAATGCTTGGATAGCAAGCATAAAATAATAATATATATAGCGTCGTTCAATAATTCGAAAGTTTGTGTGACATTATTGGACTATGTCGGAACTGAGGGACGATGTCCCTGAACCGAACCAAAAATTTCTAAGTCCACCGACGCTATCAGTTTCTTATCCGGCATCGCAGCATATGTTGTTCCGAAAGGGAAAGCTTGAAATCCACCGAATCCCTTTCGGTATCCCGTCGGACCGGATGAAACTTTCGGACGTCCGTACCCGCTTCCGCGGAGCGTCCCGACCCAGCATCGTCGGATAAAATATATGCGACAGATTCAGTTGATGCTGGGATGCTGCGATAAACTGTGCTATTAAGGAAAGCACGTCCGTTCCCGAGGCCTGTGCAGTAGCGGACTTACGATGCATTGCCGCTGGAAGCTCCGTGTACGTTGACTCCCGCACACTTCCTATGCGAACGTCCGGAGTCTGCAGGCCTCGAGTCCCCGGCTACCGACCCAGCGATAATTCTCGATCCGACACCGTTTCTGTCGGCTGCTGGGATGCTGCGATAAGCTGTGCTATGTGCACAAGAATGTCCGGCGTCGAGACCTGCGGAGGCGCAGTCTATCGGTGCTTCGCCGAGGGCAGCTCCGCATCAGATGGCTCCCGCATACTTCCTATGCGAACGTCCGGAGTCCATCGGTCTCGAATCCCTGGCTGCCGGATGGTGTGACCTGGTCGCCGAAGAATCCTTGATCGGCGAAGCTGGTAATATATCGGCGGTCACGCAGCCAAGGTGCGGTCGTGTGCGCTGATGAGAAGAGGAAGCCTTAGCAGTCTCAGCGGACTGCCTATACAACGGAGCGTCCCGAGCGACGGACGTATGCTCCGCTAACGACACATTTGTACCACAACATCTGGGGCCAGATGTTGTTGAACGAGAGAGGGGCCTCTCTCGCTTGCCGTCCGGATGGACCGGAACGAGCTATGAACCGGACTAAAAGGCTTCCTCCGTTCTCCCTCCGATCCGCCGTCACTGGGTGTGCATTAAGTTAATTTTATAGTGCTCGCATCACCCCAAAATTCCTTCTAGACCGCAACGGACGAACCCGGCTGCCGAACCATTCGGTGAATGGACGCTACACCGGGCGAGCTAGCGGACGTCAAAGGCCGTCGAACCTACTAGGGTCCTCTTAGGCAATTGGCGTATTACATGAGCACTTTTCCGCTAGCCCTTCATTAATTGTGACGACGGAGGCACACTGTTGGAAGACATCACAGATACATCACCCTAATCTTGATCGTCTGAAATAGAAATTGATAAAGTAGAGTGACCCTGCGGGGAAAGGACCGGAGTGTCCAAATCCCCAACAACATACCGTGACATACGCTTCCCATATTGTCATCGAAATCATACGATACAGAACAGGAGTTAATGCGAGTACACTGACCACATATAGAATGATAATAAGGTCAGAGGAAGACTTCCTCCTAAAACAATTGATCAATATCCTTTCAATGAGAAAAGAAAACAAGTCCTGGTACTCGCACTAACCCCTGGCAATCAAATACATAATAATAATATGATCCATTAATATAGAAAAAATAATTGAAATCAAAATATTTTGAAAAAATATTTTTTCAGAACAGCCCAAGTTTCTGAAAAGTAACGTTGAGCCCCAATGGATCCCAAGCCTAAGTGTGGACAAAAATTTTAAAAATATTTTAAACAATTTATTCAACACTTACGAACAATAATAATGTATCTAGTTATGATTAAAATAACATAAAGATATTATTATTTAGAAATCCCCCCCTCACACAGAGGGCTGTTGTAAATGTAAACAATGAGTGTAAAAACACTAAAATAAGACTCCAGGCACCCAGGCCCGAAATCAGTTACCAAAAATACACCATCTGATGCAAAACAGAGACTTCCAGGGAAGAAACTGCAGAACATCAGATGGTAGATGCAGAACACAACGCCTAACCACCCGTAGGTGAAGACGTAAACATGGGGAAAGAACAGAATTCATTCTGTTATTAAGCTAAAACTCCCAAGAAATTTTAGTAATAATAATTACAGAAACTATGCCAAAAGCATGGGAGAATAGCAAGGGGGAACTTAAAGGACAGGGAGAGAGGAAAAACACTTGAAAAAACAGTGTAACTAAATAATCAGAATGACAACAAAATGGCTGCTGCCTTGAAAATAGGTAACTTAACATAATTTCATTAAAAAATTTTAAGTTACAGCCCTGATAATATTCTGTCACACATTCTTTTCCTCTCCTCCTTTTCTATCCTCCTTAGAATCACCATTTCACTAATATTTATGTGTCTGGCATCATTTAAACTGAGATTTAAAAGCACAAAGATCAGTCAGATGTTAACTGATGAAGGGCCAAACTTAGAATGATAAATGGCGCCAATTTCGGAACGTCCTTGACACTGCGCATGCGCAGTGGGGGCGAGGTGTGGAGGGCCTTTCGGGACATGTTTTCTTTAGTTTTAGATGCAAATTTTGGGGATTGGGGGGCAAAATTTGTGTTTGGCCCTATATTTTAAGAGTTAGCACCAGCTATGTCTGGGTCATTGGTACAGTATAAAAATATAGAAATTTTGGGCGGGGCACAAAATAGGGATCCTCCCATAGTGAGGCCAAATATTGACCGAGAAAATTTCTTTGACCAAACTTGAATCTTGAGTACCAAAGGAGCTTACATACCAAATATCACAGCATTCTGGCTGGTGGTTCATAAGAAGATTTCAGGAGAAATTGATGCTTTTGGGGCATCACTCCCACCCCCGTGGGAGCAACAAGTTCATTTCAACAAACTGGAAAGAGGATACCTCCAATATACTGTATGACAAATTTGTTTGGGTTTGGGCTAGTGGTTTTGAAGGAGAAGACCGAGTTGCGAAAGTTAACGGACGACGGACGACAGACGACGGACGTCAAGTGATAGCAAAAGCTCACACTGACTTTCAGTCAGGTGAGCTAATGAAGAACATATATGTGGAATATAAGCACAATGGGAAGAGAAGGAACACAGCAGGTGACCTAAACACTGAGTTAAACATGAAATTCTGAGCTGAACAGAAAAGTAAACGTAACTAAAAAATGTTAAGAAAAAGGTTTAAAATGCACTGGGTGAGAATGAAAACATGATAGAATGATAATAAGCACCATATGGAAGCAATTTAAAGGCCATGGGATGAAAAGGGTGTCGGCAGCTGACCTAAACAAAAACTTTTAACACACTGAAAATGTCTAAGTGTGAGGTAAACAGGAAACTTAACATTAAAAATGGGATGAAAAATTTGAAGAAACTCACTGGACATGGGTTAAATGATGCTAGAATGATAATGAGGAACACATGTATGATGGAATATAAGCACCATGGGAAGAGAAGGAAAACAGCAGCTGACCTAAACACAAACTTAAACATGAAATTCTGAGGTAAACAGAAAATGAGTCATAACTGAAAATGGTGAGAAAAAGGTTTAAAACACACTGGACGAGCATTAAATAATGGTAGAATGATGAGCACAATATAGAAGCAATATAAAGGCCATGGGATGAAAAGGGTGTCGACAGCTGACCTAAACAGAAACTGTAACACACTGACAATGTGTAAGTGTGAGGTAAAATGAAAATTTTTTAAGTAATTTATATATTTTTTATACTTACCAATGGCCCAGACTTAGCTGGTGCTCACTCTAAAATATTCAGGACCAAACACAAATTTTGCCACCCAAATCCCCCAAATTTGCATCCAAAATCAAAAAAACTGATGCCCTATATGGTAGGGCTGGGCGGTTTTTCGGTTTTTCGGTTCGGTTCGGTTTTTTTTTTTTAAACCGAAACCGAACCGCCGCCTTAACAAAAAACCGAGACTTTCGGTTTCAATAAATTTCCCAGAATTGGTTAAGTTTATGACCACTCAATCACTTGCTTTCAGCACGCCAAAGGCTTAAATGTCAGGCAAAGGTAAATGCTGTGCCATTTATGCTTACTTCGAGAGGACTGACAACAAATCCCCCCACCCTCAACCCCACAAATAGTGGTAGCAAATTTATTGTATCTTAAACAATATCTACAGAACCACCAGCAGATGGAATATGAAAAATTAAAAAGTCGTACGTAAAAATCCACACATGCAATTCAAGAATTGTTAAGTAAATTTACTGAACCGGGCATATTCGACCAAAGAGGTATTGCAAGTTACCTGACAATATGTGGTGTAAAAGTATTATAAATTACCTTTGACCTAAAATCATCTGCGTACAGCACCTTGTAAATTAGATTGGTGGTAAACATAACATTTATTGAGTTTTAAAACCTCAAAGTTCACATGGGAAAAATGACGAGTAAATTATGTTAATTAACCGACCACTGGCACGTTCTCTGAAGTCACATGCTCAGAGATAACGCTGCGCATTGGCAGTTATGTTTTTTGTCAACAATAAAATGGTTAAATTAAAATAGAACACATCCAATTAAATGGATGGCAGGTAACTATTGAAAGTTTTTTTAAAACTTATTGGGAATTGTTTGTATACTATTTGAACTTACTTTAAGGAATCGCGCAGTACTGCAGGTCTGTCATGTACATACGCTGCATTCCCAATACGAAGATGTTATAATCAAGACGTGTCATGACCATGTGTATTTTGTAAACACAACAAATCGCAAGATGCAATATTGCAAACTTTCTTTCAACCCCCATTATGCAGCAGTCTCCCCTCCCTTCAAAATCATCAATCGCCTGTCTTGAATAAGATGAAATCAACGCAGGGATAAGCCAAGAGGGCAAAGTAAAGTTGGTAATATCTTTGCCTTGGCACCGCCCATTTCGCCCAATTTCTATGTTTGGGCAGAATCAAAGTAAAAAACGAACATCTACAGTCGAAATTAAGAGAGATATTGTGAAAGCATTGGAGTGAGTTACCAATAAAACTGATTCGTATATCACGACTTACTTCAACAATAGTTACCAAAATCAGAAAAAATATGATTTGTGTTTCTCTTATTCCACTGTCATTTGAAACAGGAACCATCAAGAAACACGGGGCACGTCTATTTTCAAGCGATGTGATAATTACCGAAATAAGCACAACAATTGCACATTATCCACCAAAACCAGGGTGAGAGCATTGCGACTCCATAAAAAATAAGGAAATGTTGATTTTTGCTAAAATGTAGCTTTTCTTGTGAATTTCTGCATCTTGTCTTGACAAGGTCCCAAATCTCACTGACAGAACAAGGCAGCTCCCACCAGTGGTGGAGCCATGGTTTGAAATCCTGTGGACCATGCTAGTGGAGATTTTTTTTTTTTTTTGGGGGGGGGGGGGATCTCAGGACTGAGGGTACTGTACTTGTACTGAGGGCAGGAAATCAAAAATATTTTTTTCAAATTTGGGGATGGAAGAAGCAAGTGGGATTTTGAGTGGAGGGTGGGGGGGGGGGGGGGGGGGGGGGCTGGTCTCCCTAGATAGTAGATACCTCATGGCTCCACCGCTCCACCACTGTTGCCCACTACAGCAGCCCAACACATTATGTCCATTTGCTGAGAAGAGTGGTGAACACTGATTAACCCGAATGACTCAACTCGCTATATGAGCCTCATGACTTGGATGACAAATACAGACAGATTTTATGTGTACATTACCCTCTAAAATGTGGATTTCTACAATATATTATGAAAAACCGAAAACCGAACCGAAAACCGAGTTTTTGTACAAAACCGAAACCGAAACCGAACCGAAATGCAAATTTCAAAACCGCCCAGCCCTACTATATGGTCCTCCATACTTTTACCTACTGCGTATGTGCAGTGTCAAGGAAGTACCGAAATACCAAAATTAGCGCCAAGCCTCATTCTTACAACCAGTGCCTGCTAAATGTTATATAATCAGCGGGGAGGTATGAGTTCCCAACTCATGGGAGGCCCATCCCCATCTAAGCCATTGGTAAGTATAAAAAATATATAAATTACTTTAAATATTTTCATAGTTTTATACTGTAACCAATGGCCCAGACTTGGCTGAATAGAAGGGCTGGAGGGCCTAGGACATAAAGGAAAATCCAATAAGCTCAATTATATATACAGGAATATCCCCTCAAGGAGAAAAGGAGAGAAAGGATTCACATATGTTTTTCTTGTTTATTTGAAATAAGACCGAATACCAATCAATAATTGAGCATAATAACATCAATGAACTCTATTAACATCCAGAAAAACCCATTATACTAATTCCTAAAAGGAAAGCTAATAAATAAAGATAGTCCAGAGAATGAGACTCTTTATACTCATTTGAAGTGTCCGAGGATTGTATATTAACGCTCGTATGACACGTGACATATACAAATGCTTCACACTGAGCTACACTTTAAAAATATTACATAAATGAGATAGACATTACATTTACACTTTAAAACCATCCCTGCACCGACTCGGAATTACTGACTCAGGAGGAGGTATTCCCTTGCTTTTCACTATAAAGCCGGTGATATAAGGGAACACCATCCCCCATCCTTCCCCTTGCTCTGGGTCAAATCACCACAGAACGAAGAGGGCAGCAGGACAGAGTCACTGCTGGAACAGAAAGCCTACATAACAATAGCTGTAATCATTTAGTGGACGACATTCTGAGCAACAGATAACGGACCTTAACATCTAAGGTCGCTGGAAATAGACTTGATATTTCTAAGATAAAAGTTTGTGAAGGTAGAAGGCTGTGTCCAGTACGCAGCCTTCATAAGATCTGTAATAGCAATACTGTTAAAATAAGCCCAATATGTAGTCAGCGCTCTAACTTCATGTGCTGAAATGTTAAGCACCAACTGCTGATTGGAAGATAAACTCTCATAAGCAGTACGAATAGCTAATTGAATCCATCTAGCAATAGAATGATCCGAAATGTCCCTTCTATTGGGAATTAAAGACAGAAAGAAGCATTTTGGTCCCTTTCTGATAAACTCCGATCTGCATTTATAAATACGCATAGCTCTAACTGAACACAGCAAAGGTCTACGGCCATCTGAGGATGGAAGAGCCTTAATGATAATAGGCTCAGGATACTTATTAGGAGCCTGATTCTTAGCCAAAAATCCCACATTAGTAGTTAAAGTAATAGTATTACCAACATTACGATAATAAGAATCATCAATAGATAAAGCATGAAGCTCACTAACTCTTCTTGCGGAAGCAAAGGCTAAGAGCTATGCCGTTTTATATGACAAAAACTTGAAGTCTACAGTGTTCAAAGGTTCAAATGGAGCTTCCTTAAACTTCAAAAGAACCCAAGCCAAATTTCATTTAGGAATTAACCTAAGGATTCTAGGCCTATTGATCAAAAAGTTTTTCACCAACTTAGATAAAGAGATATTCGATCCAATTTCTAAGCTATCATGATGAGCATAAGTGTCTGATAGCATAGGCCTATAACTAACTCTTAATAGTGACTGGCTGCAGTTGGACAACGTCAAACAAGAGGACCAGAAAATTTGCAATGTCTGGAATGGAAGGATCATAAAACGTCTATCGACTGATCCTTACACCAACGAGAAAAAACCTTCCACTTTGCCGCATAGTTTAGCGAAGAGGAGGTCCCCCTGCAGTTAGAAATTGCATCCACTGCTCATCCTGTAAAGCACTTCCCGTGCAAGAAGGACCGCGCAACGGAAATACGTGAAGGTTGAGACCTTGCAGGTTGTGATGTAGTGTGCAAGATTTCCCCTGAAAGAGGTCCTCCTGTGGAGGAAGCTTCCGAGGAACGTCCCGTAACAGACACCTGAGTAGATTTATCCATGGTTTCTGGGACAACACAGATGCTACCAACAGTATCTTGCAGTGCGATTGTTTGATCTTTAGCAAGATCTGTTGAATCAACGGAGTTGGAGGATATGCATAACCTATCATTCCGTCCCAAGAAATTGAGAGAGTCTACTGCAAAAGCTCGATGATCTGGACATGGCGACACATACGTCTGCAACTGATTATTGAGGTGTGTCGCAAACATGTCTATCATTGGTCGATCCCATTGGTAGCAAATCTGATTGAATACTCGCTTGTTGAGAGTCCATTCCGTCTGCAACATGCCATCTTTCCGAGAGAGCGAGTCTGCTAGAACGTTCAGACGCCCCGGTATATGACGGACAGAAAGAAGAACGTGATGTTCTAAAACATACAGAAGAATTTGTTCCGTTAGATCGAATAACGGAATTGAATGAGTGCCTCCTTGGTTCCGAATGTACACTACTACCGTTGAATTGTCTGACAATATCTGAACATGGGAATTGTGAATAATGTTCATCCAATGACGTAGCGCAAGCCATATTGACATCAATTCTTTGATGCTTATATGCTTGTTCAGGAACTCTGGGTCCCAAAGACCCTGGCACTTCGAGTCTGTTGGGCTCAATGTTGCGCCCCAACCTGACTGACTCGTATCTGTCATAATTGTAAAAACGGATCCGGCAGATGCAGCGGAACTCCCTGAGTCAACCACTGAATGTCTGCCCAAATCTGAATGCTTTGTTTTACTTGGTCCGATAACACAATGTTTGATTCGAGCGAATGAATCTTCACACTCCAAGTTTGAGTAAAAAATATCTGGCGTGGACGTGTACGCAAGCGACCCATCAGAATTAGATCTGCTGCTGCTCCACACAACCCCATCAGTCGCAAGAACTCTCTCGCTGTTACTACGCCTGAATGTGGACAAAAGCGAGCATAACAACTGACTAACTTCGCTCTGGGTAACGGAAGACGAACTAGATTGTTGTGAGTCTCGAAGCTCATTCCCTTGTGAATGAACGACTTGGACGGAGCTAGATCCGACTTCTTTTTTTTACAATGAAACTAAGACGTCGGAGCAATTGAAGCAGACTCTGAAAATCATTCTGAAGAACTGTCTTGTTGCCGTATCTCTGAAGAATGTCGTCCAAGTAAGCCGACGTTATCGCAGACGAATGAGCTCGGAAATATGCTATTACCGAGTTCATTATTCGAGTGAATGCCAGGGTGCTAAATTGAGTCCGAAGCACAATGACCCCTAGGACGGCGAACCATAGGTACTTTCTGAATGCCGGATTTACCATGACATGAAAGTATGCGTCCTTTTGATCTATGCTTGATGCATAATCGTCCACCTGAATGCTCGCCCTTACTGAATGAACATTGGAGCCACTATCAGTTTGTTTATCCAGTTCAAGTCTATAACTGGACGGAACGAGCCGTCTGGCTTCGGTACCAAGAACAGGTGACTGTAAAAACCCAGGGATTCATGGTTTTCCACGACCTCTATTGCATTCTTCTCCAAAAGAGATTGCACCTCTGATAGAAGAGAATCTCTTTTTTGAAGATTTGACGGAAGCTGAGTCCAGCGCGGACTTCGTGGTAACAGAGGTTGTTCTTGGAAAGATAGCCTTAGGCCTTCCGAGATAACCCTCTTACCCATTGGTCGTCTGTAATTGACAACCAATTGGTCAAAAACTTTGTCAGCCTTCCGCCCACTGGACCGCAATAGAGGTCCTGACCATCACCTCCTGGACCTGCGAGGCCTAAGGGAAGAGAAACTACGTCCTCCCAGTGCAGCGCCTCGACCTGCCGACCTTGGAATGTCTGACCGGTTGTCTCGGCCAGAACCACGTCCCCTACCTGAGTCGCTACTCTGACGGTCTTTAGAGTAAGAGCCTGAGGATTTCTTATATCCTTTAGAGGAGCTTCCCTTGGACAAACTTGAAGTAGAAGCTCCTGCTTTACTCTTTTCTGCAGAGTCAGTTTTTTAGAAACCGACTTTAGAAGCAGAGTTTCCGAAGCTTTCTTAGTAATCTGATCATAGATTAAAGAAAGCTTACCATCAAATAGAAGGTCACTGGAAACCGGAGCAACCCAAAGAGAGTTTTTTGCCTTAGAATCCACCATAGTGGATGAAGCCAGGGCTGCATCACGTCTGACCAACTCTAAATTAGCCACTGATAGGGCAGAGTTGTACATGGAATAAGCTATAGCCCTGGAAAGAACTCTTACAGAGGTACGTACGTCCTCAAATTCTTTCCCAGAGAGACGTTGTGCTAATGCTCTAGTAAGGTGATCTGCGTATGACAAGGCATCTAGGTTCAGTCTGTTAGAAGAAATTGTAGTCTCCATAGTACTAGAGTGAATATTAAAAGACACAGGAAGAGACAAATCCAAGTCCTCAGCCTGGTCATCTAAACGCAGAGGAACTCTCGAGGTGCCTGGACCTGCCATTGTAAATTTATTTCTACTATTGATAAATTGCAGATCCAGAGCACATGAAGATAAGAAACTGTATTTCCTCGAACTTGAGGCTGAATTGAATATAGCGTCATTAAGCAAGTTAAACGTCCAAGAGACATTGCTGGACTGTACCGGGTAATCAGGAACATCCTCCTCAGCCAAAAAAGTCAGAATCCAATGACGCTATCAGTCTCTTATCTTTGGTCGCAGCAGTCTGATCCAACGGAACAACGTTAGGAAGGTATTGACGGATAAACTCTATCGCCACCTTATGTTGTACCGAAAGGGAAAAATCCAGCTCCATAATTTCCCTTTCACCATCCGACTGGATCAGATGAGAATCTCGGTCGTCCCTGTCTGACAGTGCAGAAGAACGAACCGACCCAGCTTCATTCGACAGTTCCTGATCAGAAACTGTCGTAGGATGTTCCTGAGGTTGCTGCAACAAGCTGCGCAATTTGCGACAGCAAGTCCGTCACAGAGGCCTGTGGAGCTGCGGATCTGTGATGCTTACCTGCTGGTAGCTCCTGGGACGGCGTTTCCGACATGATCCTCTTATGCAAACGTCCTGACTGACGAGGCCTCGTGTCCCTGGCTATTGGATGGAGTGACCTTGATGACATCGAATCCTTCGTTGGCAATGCAGGCTGGATCTCTGTGGTCACATAGCCAAGGTGCGGTTGTGTGTGCTGATGCAATGAAGAAGCCGATAGACTAGCTGAGCCCGGTAGCCAAAATAAAGGAGCGTCCTGGACAGGAGGTGCGGACATATGCTCCGATTGATGAACGTTATGAACAACAACCTCTGGCCCCAGATGTTGTTGTAAGAGAGGGACCTCTCTCGCTCGCGGTCTGGGAGGACCTGGACGAGCCGACCGTCAAACTGACTGGCTTCCTCTGTTCCGTCGTCGCAGGGTATGCGTGATCCGAGATTATATTGCTCACAATACCCTTTTTCCTTTCCTCGACCGCTATGGACATACCCGGTGTCACACCACCCATATTCTGCATGATAGATCGACCAGTTGAGCTAGCTGGCGACAAGGACGTAAATCCCATATTCTGAGATCTAGGGCCTTGTCTGATTTCATTGTGCACTTTTGCCACTAGTTCTTCGTTAATTTGCAACGACGGCAGCACACTTCCAGACGATATCATGGAAACATCACCATGTTCTTGTTCCTCTGAAAAAGAAACTGAAAAACTAGAGTGACCTTGTGGTGAGAGAACAGGCATCGATCTCTTAGCACTTACAACGTACCATGACACACGTCTCCAATGTTTGTCATCCCAATTGGCACAAACAGAACAAGAGTTAGTGTGAGTACATGACTACAGCAAACACAATGATCATAAGAATCTGAGGAAGACTAACTCGATTTATGATTTGAACAATATTCTTTCATTTTATCAGAAATACTCAAGCCATAGTACTCGCACTAACCCTCATAATGATACAAAGATATATAATAACACAATCCATTAAACAAAATTTCAAAAAATAATTCATAAAAAAAAAAATTTCGAAAAATTTTGACATGAGCCCAAGTTCCCAAAGGGAATGATGAGCCCACATGGATCCCAAAAACGCCTAAGTGTGGACAAAATTTTTTCTTTAAACTAGAAAATTAATGTTACACTTCCGTAGTATAATAATGTATCTAATTACAAACCTAACATTACAGAAGATAAGGAATTACTGACAGAAAGTAACTGTTGTCAATGTAAACAAAAAACTATAAAAACCGGAAACAAGACTCCAGACACTAAAATAACATGGCCCGAACTCAGTAACAGATTCTTAAATAACTATCTGATGTAAGGCAGAATCTTCATCAGAAGAAACTGTGATACATCAGATGGTAGATGCAAGACCAAATATGCCTAAACACCCCGAGGGTGAGGACGTAACCATGGGGACAAACAAAATAAACATTCTGTTACCAAGTTAAACTCCCAAGAAATTTTCAATAAAAAAATTTCACAAAAGGTTCAAAAAGCATGGGAGCTTAACTAGGAGGGTTTCAAGGAAGGAGAGGGAGGAAACACTTAATAAACAGTGGAATTTTCACTGCAAGAATGAAAACATCAGGCCCACATCCCGAAATTAGGGAACATGAAATAATTTAAAATAAAAATTATGAGTTACAGCCCTGAACACATCCAACCATTGTTTCTTAATCTCATCCTCTTAATGCAACCTTGGATCCGCCATATCCATCATTACTTTGTGTCTGGCATCATTTTAACTGAGATTTACAAGCACAGAAGTCAGAGAGATGTTACTGACAGAAGGGCCAAACAAAGAATGAGACATGGCGCCAATTTTCGGTACTTCCTTGACACTGCGCATGTAGTAGGTAAAAGTATGGAGGACCATATTGGACATCAGTTTTTTTGATTTTGGATGCAGATTTTGGGGATTTGGTGTGGGCCATTGGTTACAGTATAAAAATAAGAAGAGTTAACGTTCGAAATTTGTTGAAAAATTTAAAGAAATTCGCTGGAGAAGGGTTAGATTATGGAACAATGATACTGAGGAACATGTATGATGAATATAAGTGCCATGGGAAGAGAAGGAGCACAGCAGTTGACCTAAACACTAAGTTAAACGTGAAATTCTGAGCTAAACAGAAAAGTAAACATAACTAAATAATGTTAAGAGAAACGTTTAAAACACACTGGGTGAGGGTTAAATAGTGGTAGAATGATAATATGCACCATAATGGAAGCATTATAAAGGCCGTGGGATGAAAAGAGTGTTAGCAGTCGATGTAAACAAAAAATTTAACCCACTGAAAATGTCGAAGCGTGAGCTAAACACAAAACTAAACGTTCAAAATTGGAAGAAATTTTTTTTAAAGAAATTCACTGGACAAGGGTTAAACCACGGTAGAATCATAATGAAGAAGATGTATGATGAATATAAGCACCATGGGAAGAGAAGGAATACAGCAGATGAGCTAAACACTAAGTTAAACATGAAATTCTGAGCTAAACAGAAAAGTAAACACAACTAGAAAATGTTAAGCAATAGGTTTAAAACACACTAGGTAAGGATGAAATAATGGTAGAATGATAATAAGCACCACATAGAAGCAATATATAGGGCATGGGATGAAAATGGTGTCAGCAACTGACCTAAACAGAAACTTTGACACACTGAAAGTGTGTAAGTGTGAGAATTAAAACTCTGATGAACAATTTGAAGAACTTCAGTGGTCAGGGTTAAATGATGCTAGAATGATAATGAGGAACATGTATGAGGAATATAAGCACCATGAGAAGAGAAGGAACACAGCAGCTGACCTGAACACAAAGTTAAACCTAAAATCTGAGCTAAACAGAAAAGTAAACGTAGCTAAAAATGTAAAGAAAACGGTTTAAAATGCACTGGGCGAGGGTTAAATAATGATAGAATGATAATAAACGCCATATAGAAGCAATATAATGGCCATGGGATGAAAAGGGTGTCGACGGCTGAACTAAAAAAAAAACTTTAACACACTGAAAATATGTAAGTGTGAGCTGAACAGAAAACTTAATGTTCAAAATTTGATGAAAAATTTGAAGAAATTCACTGAAGAAGGGTTAAAACATGGAACAATGATAATGAGGAATATGTATGAGGAATATAAGTGCCATAGGAAGAGAAGAAACACAGCAAATGACCTAAACACTAAGTTGAATATGAAATTCTGAGCTGAGCAGAAAACTAAACGCAACTAAAAATGTCAAGATGAATGTCTAAAATGCAGAGTATGAGGGGGTTAAATCATGGTAGAATGATAATAATCATTATATAGCAGCATTATAAAGGCCATGATATGGAAATAGGGCGAGTGAGTGACCTAAAGAGAAACTTTAACATTATTGGACACGTACGCCGACTGATCGAGCCATGCCATAAGCTCACACAACTAAAGTTGGTGAGCTAAAAAGTTTTGTTAAATTTGTGTTTGTCAACCTCTAGGGAAATAACAACTATAGTGATGTCACGCATCGAGCCCGACTGTCCCAGCAATGACAATGAGTACTACACAAAATAGTCTGTGCTATTTTCTGTTAACCGTTTACCTGACGAATCTGCCATACCTGCACTCTTGATATACAAGAATAGCTATTCAAATTTTATTTTTTCATTTTTCTACCCCAAAACCTACCTTAGGACCTATTAATGAAACAAGCTTGGTGAGCTTGTTCCAATAAGGACTAATAAGCAATGGTTAGAAGTAAAAAATGAAAAAAAACCTGATGTTTAAAAGAAATAATTTGTTCTATTGGCTTCAACTTGTGCTAGGTAAAGGGTTAAAGATGCAGTACATAAAACATTCTCTTTCTAAAATCTTCTATTATAATACTACTGAAAAATAATTCTGGAAAAAGTGACAAGAAAAATGCTCTGCTTTTTTCATCTTTCTGAAAGAAAGTATAAAATTATGAGACTCTGAAAATGTCAACACAATTTGTATTTAGATCATCAGCTGCATAGCTCTGTTGCTTAGAAAATATAACAGCAGTCAATATAAGTTGGAATTTTTAACTTAAAATATGTGATTATTCATCAGATAGTTGCATCTAAGCACTTAATTCTACGAACTGCACCTCAGAAGAAATCAGCGACAGTACTTGTCTTTTTCAAATTTCTCGGATGCCATAGAATTAAGAAAGGATGCTGGTTTTGTTTACATTGGCATGGCGGGGGTTCGAACCCACATCGAGAAAGTTTCCTTCAGCACCAACGGCCTAGCGAAACTATACTGAACCACGCACACCACTCGGCCACCGACAGACCCCATAAAGGGAATGCTAGTTAACCAAGTATATATGAGGCCAGTACAGAACACACGGAATACTCAATTATTTAATTATTCATCAGATAGTTGCATCTAAGCACTTAATTCTACGAACTGCACCTCAGAAGAAATCAGAGACAGTACTTGTCTTTTTCAAATTTCTCGGATGCCATAGAATTAAGAAAGGACGTTGGTTTTGTTTACATTGGCATGGCAGGGGTTCGAACCCACGCCGAGAGAGTTTCCTTTGGCACCAACCACCTAGCGAAACTATACTGAACCACACACACCACTCGGCCACCGACAGACCCCAATAAGGGAATGCTAGTTAACCAAGTATATACGAGGCCAGTACAGAACACACGGAATACTCAATTATTGATATTTGGTTAGTAAAGTTTAAATTTTAAGACTATACTTCAAATTAGAAGTGCATCTGTGTTTTCTTGTTGAAAAAAGTAATATCAAATGGAAAGAGAATCGTATAATTAGATCTGGATTTATCTTCTGGATAACATGGGGAGGAGGGAGGGGTGGATTGATTTCACTCATCTCTCCCAAAGTTTTGGAGACAACATCAAAGTCCCTCACTCCCATTTCCTTCCCATCTGTATTGGTTTTTGTAAAACATCGGAAATATGCTGCAGAAGGCATTTTTCTATATATTTCAAACTGTGAATCTTGGGTAATGAAAAAAAAGCTGCATACAAGGAAAAGAAATCTTGTCTGTAAATGCAATTATTAAAGTTGAACTGATCATGCAAGAACAGGAGGCCTGCAATGTGAAGCACTGCTAATCCCACCGCACCCCAAATTGGGGAGGGGAAGCATGGGGTTTTTTTCCCCCACATAACATCACTTTAAATCCATTCAAATCCACCTTGAAGCAAAAAAAAGAAAAATTGAGGCCTAACTGGACAGGGTGAGGGAGTGGGGGGTTCATAGGAGTCATTTTTTTCTGCACGTAATCACTCTAAATCCTTCAAAATGCATTTTTGAGCAAAGAAAAAAAAATGCCTAAATGACATGGGGTGGGGGTGTTGGGTCATATGAGTAAAAAATTATTTACGCATGTACGCACAATAAATCCTTCACAATGCATTTTTGAACCAAAAACAAACAAGAGGCCTGAAGCACTCACCTTGAACACAACACAATATAAACAGAGTCCAAGAATGAGTCTACATTAAGCAATCCATCTCCACAGGATACATTGTCAATCCTTGAGCCCCTCAGGTGTGACAAATATGGTCTGAGCATCATGCCTTTTCTACAGTTGATCATAATGTAAAATGTGGAGCTCCCCTATGAAGCCCCTTGATACAACCTATGTGGATTAATCTTAGTTACACACCTCAAGAGGGTACTGAATACAAAATTTCTAATTCTTCAGCTACATGGCAATTCTGGCTCCCATAGGGAGCCCAAATATTAACCCAGGCACTCAAATTAAACAAACTTGAATCTGACCTCCCTACAGATGTTGTATACCAAATATGAAAGCATTCCGACTGATGGATCTGAAGAAGATTTTTTAAGAAATTTCCTCATACTGCACTTTGGTTCAAATTGGAGCATCGGTTCAGAAAATAGAAATTTTTGGCGGGCCAAAAATCTTACCCCTGCCATTACAAAGTCAAATATTGCTTCACAAACTTTGTTTGAACAAACTTGAATCTGCACCTCAAAACGAAGCTCCATAACAAATATCACGTCATTGTACCAACTGGTTCATGAGAAGATTTTCAAAATATTTTGGAGCATTTTCCCCCACCTCCTCCCTATGAGGCTGGGCATGCTGAGTTGAATAAAAATGCAATGCCCTTTGGGACCATTACTCACACCAACTTTCACTTGAATTGGCACAGTGATTTTGGAGAAGACCAAAACATGCTGTTGACGGACAGAGAGCGATGGGATTAGCTCGGCTTGACTTTGTCAAGGAGAGCTAAAAAAATTACCTAACTGGCACCCGGGGGGAGGAGGAGGGGGATGAGGGTGTTGAAGGGGGAGGTGGGGTGGGGGAGGTATGTTATAAGAGCAAACATTTTTTTATGAAAACACGCACTGTAAATCCTTCAAAATGCATTTTGGACCCCCCAAAAATGCTTAACTGGCACCTGGGGGGGGGGGGGGGGGGGGAGGAGGTATATCATAGGAGTCAATTTTTTTTCTGCATGTAGGCACTCTAAATCCATCAAAGTGTATTTTGGACCAAAGAAAAAATATTGCCAAATTGGCACCGGGGAAGGAGGAGGGGAGGGGGGTACTTATGGGAGTCAATTTTTTCTGCATGTAGTCACTCTTAATCGTTCAAAGTGCCTAATTGACATTGGGGGAGGGAACAGGGAAAAAACTCTGACAATTTTCATTGGATAACGGTGGTCATTGTACTTGAGGTAGTCATTGTTCCCAAAGAGTTATAAACCCCCCAAAATTGATATTTGGTTAGTAAAGTTTAAGTTATTCCATAAACAAGCATTACACAATATTTTTTAACAAAGGGCAATACCTCTCACAATTTTCATCGAATATCGCCGGTCATCAAACTTGACGTAGACATTGTTGCTGTAGAGACATACACCGAAAAGAAATGAAATTTGTTTTTTATTGTTAAAGTTATGCCATAAACAAGCATTACACTAATTTTTTATTAAACAAAGGGCAATAACTCCGATAATTTTCATCAGATATCGCTGCTCATCGAACTTGCCATAAACATTGTTGCTATAGAGACATATACCAAAAAGAATTGAAATCTGTTAACTATTGTTAAAGTTAAGCTGTAAACAAGATTTAAAGAATATTTTTATAACAAAGGGAAATAAAGCCATAAAAAAAGAACCTCTCTTTCTCAGGCCCACGTGCATGGTCATTTTTGCTGCACATGCAACCTTTTTATGACACCAAATAATCTTTAAAAAAAATTTGAGATATTGTGCTCATTTCGGTAAATCGATATCGATGTGTTGGCGAATTTTAAATTAACACTTCAAGCTTTTTCTACATCATACTTTAATAAAGTGGGTGGGTTTCAGCAATATTCACGACAGAAAGTGTTTTATTCTGTAAAAGGTAAGTCATAATGACAGCAAGAAGGAAGGTGTCTTTCAGTCTGACAACAAACAGTCCAAAGGGGAATGGTCGATTCGCACCACGTTTGATTTGCACCAACCCTCAGAAAGTCTGCAAAGTCAGGTGCTATGTTGAATGGAACACAGTCTCCTGGCATTTATTTTTAGTAACATTTGTATTGTAAATGGCCGTCATTGGGAATTTGTGTACTGTTATTTGAAACCGTTACGAGTTTCCCAGTTAATTTAAATAAATGCATTTGAGATGCAGGATAACTGAATAACTAATAGTAACCATTGCTTGATATAAAAGTAACAGTCATAGTTGAAAATAAATCGCATATAGGCAGGTATGCGCAGTCGAATTGGTTTATAAAAACACGTAAACATTCGTTTTGTATTTCATTTTCAGATTCCGAAAAATATGATTTATGGATGAACTGCCCATTCAAATGGGTTGTGATAATTTTGAATATAATGGGGAAAAATTGTGATTCATGATTTTATTAGGCAGGTTGTGAAAGAATTTTTTTTTGTTGGTAAAATAAATCTGTGAAAGTTGGCACTTCGACATTTGATTTGTCCCAGAGACGTTTCATCACAAGACATTTCACCCACGAGACGTTTTGTCCTGTGTCATAATTTTCACGTTTCACTGAAAAAACAAACATTCAAACCCCACTTCATTTATGACCCAACACCACTACGGTGAATAACCAATATATTTGCGAAATTTTGCGTGGTCCACCAGGCATTTGGGTGGGGGTCGAATTACCACAAACAACCTCTCGGGGAGAAAAGAAAAAAAAAAGACCTCCCACCCGAATGCTTTTTTGAAAAAAATTTCCTGAGAAACAGACAATCAACTTTGTATGGCCTAACTCCCATAATTTTCAAGAGATATAGATGGTCATCGAACTTGACATAGACATTGTTGCTTTAGAGCCTAATACCAAAAAGAATTGAAATCCGTTAACTATTGTTCAAGTTAAGCCATAAACAAAGTTTGGACTGACAGGGAATGGATGGATGGATGGACAGACGGACAGATGGACAGAGCTCTATGCTATATCCCTCCTTTGCGGGTGGATAAAAAGCAAGAAAGTACGTAGTAGAAGCCTAATTTCAAATTTAAAGAAACTAAGTCTGAAAACCCTCTTGAAAAGGGTTAAATTAATGCCAAAATTATTTGAAACCACTGTATACAGGTTTATTAGTAGACTTTGCCCAAATGAAAAACAGTGACGTTGTAACAGTGTTTTGAAGAATGAAAGGTACAACCTTGAAAACCAAAACTTTAATCCGAAACTTTAAGCTGGAAATACTAAGTAAAATTGAATACAAAAAAAAGGATTAAATATTTCCTAAAACCTTTAAAAGAAATCATTGATGTAAACACAATCATAAAATTGTATTGACCATGCATGAATTAAAGTAACAAAGTATGTGGTAAAAGCCTAATTTCAAATACAAAGAAACTAAGTCTGAAAACATGTTTAAAAGGGGTTAAATCATGCCAATATTTATTAAAATCACTGTAGAAAGCTTCAGCAGACAGTAGACATTGTCCCAAATGAGAAACAGTGACATTCCACTAAACTGTTTGAGGAATTAAAGGTCTAACTGTGTAAACAAAACACTTTGAACCAAAAACTTGAACCTGGAAGTTCTAAGTTAAATTGACTGCAAAAAAAAAAGTGTTAAATATTTCCCAAAATAACGTGAAACATAATGACAGTTATACAATCAATAGTAATTAATATTAATTTAAGAAAAAAAAGCTTTAACCTTCACTAAGGACCTTTAACCACAAACTTTAACCAAAACTCAAAATGTTAACAGATGGACAGATGTGTCGGATGGATGGACGAATGAATGAATGAACGAACGGAAGTCATGACTATAGCCCTGACTGCAAACAGTCAGGCTAAAAATCACCAAAACTCAATTAATTCAAAGCCAATTTTTATCAAACTTAATGCAATGGTGTGCATTGAAAAGATGAAAGGAGAAAGTTAAAAAATTTATAGTAATTTATATATTTTTTATACTTACCAATGACCCAGACTTAGCTGGTGCTAACTCTAAAATATCTAGGGCCAAACGCAAATTTTACCCCCAATCCAAAATCGTGAAAATGGAGGGCTAAGACCAATATGCAGCCCTCATTACATCTGTAACAGCAACATTATTAGCTTAAGCCCATGATGTAGAAGAACTCTTACTTCATGAGCTTAAAACTAAAGCACAGACTGCTGATTGAAGATATTATCATAAGCAGTACTGATAGTAAATTGAATCCATCTGGCCATAGAATGGACCGAAATGTGGAGGAAGCTACCACGGCATGTCCCACAATAGACACCTAAGTAAATTTGTCCGCAGTCTTTGTGGAGCTAGAGAAGCTACCAACAGAATTTGCATTGAAAAAATTACACTAGAGCAATATCTGCTGAATCAACGGCGCTGGAAGATATGCATATCTTATATTCCATCTCACAAGATCGATAGAGCGTTTACTGCAAACGCTCGAAGATCCAAACATTGACACATACGACTGCAACTGATTGTTGAGATGCGTCGCGAATAAGTCGATCATAGACTGCTCTCCTTGGTAGCAATCTGATTGAATACTCGTTTGTTGAAAGCCGATTCTGGCGGCAACAAACGGCTCCTCCGTGAAGGGAGTCCGCTAATACGTTCAGACGACCCGGAAAATGACGGACCGATAAAAGAACTTGATGTTCTAGTACCAACCGAAAGATTCATTCTGTTAACACGAATAACAGGATGGAATTAGTGCTTCTATAATTCCAAAAATACGCTAATACCGTCGAGTTGTCGGACAGAATTAGCATATGAGCATTCTGAATAACGTTATCCAATAATGTAGCGCAAGCCAAAATGACATCATCCTTGATGTTTGAGGGCTTGATAAGGAACTACAGAATCAAAAGACCCTGGCACTTCAAATCCATTAGGCTCAATGAAACGACCCAACGTGTTTGAGTGGCATCCGTCAAAACTGTAAACTCGGATCCAGCAATTGCAGTGGAACTACCTGAGTTAAGCACTGAAAACTTGCCCAAGTCTGAAACTCTTATTCACTTGATTTGACAAGAAGATGTCCGTATCAAGGGAAAGAATCCTCACCCTCTAATTCTGAATTGAAAGGAATTGAAGAGGACCAATGCTTAACCTCCCCATCGGAATAAAATCGCGGCAGTTCCGCATAAGCATATCAGTCTCATGAGATCTCTCGCTGAGACCTTGTCTTTTCAAGACAATAGGGAATTATCAACTGATTAATTTCGCTCTGGTTAACGGCAGACGAACAAGAATGCAAAGCATCTCGAAGCTCATCCCCCGGTAGGTAAATGACTTGGACGAAACCAGATCCGACTTCTCATCGTTTACTTAAGAAACCGAGACATCGGATTAATAGAAGCAGAATCTGCACATCGTTCTGAAGCGTTAACTCATTGCCATACCTCTGAAGAATGTCGTCCAGGTAGGCCGACAATACCGCAGACGAATGAGCTCGGAAATGCATCATTACCGAGTTCGATATTCGAGTGAAAGCCCAGTGGCTAGATTCATACCGAAACAGATTGCTCGGTGCTGATACAAAATTCCTATGATCAAGAAGCAAAGATACTTTCTAAATGCCTGATGTACCATGACGTGAAAGTATGCAACTAGAAATCTATGCATGTAGCATAGTAGTACACCCGAATACTTGCTCTGACCGATCGGATAGACTCCATATAAATATTTGGATCCACAATCAGCTTGTTATCCAGCTCAGATCTTGAGTGGACAAACGAGTTGTCTGGTTTGGAACAAGAAAGGATGGTTGTAGAAACATGGAAATTCCTAGATTTCTACGATCTCTACCGCGATCCCACCAAAAGAGACTGGACTTCTAGTGGAAGCAACCCTCTTTTCTGCGTACTTGACGGAAACTGAGTCCAACTTGGACTTCGAGTTAATGTAAGTTACGTTTGAAGGACAATATAGTCCTACCGAAATCACCATTCGAAAACAAGGGATGTCCGTAAACTACTCCCAAAAGTTTGAGAAACTTGACACTCTTCCACTCACTGTACACGATAGAGGATAAGGTCAATACCTCCTGGTCCTGCGAGGCTAGCGGAAGGAGAAACCATGTCTTCCATGGCCTGCACCTCACCCCGTCGACCTAGGGCCATCTGACCAGATGTCTCGGTCAGATTTACGGCCCCTACCCGAGTCGCTACCCTGATGGTCTTTAGAATAAGACCTAGAGGATGCATAGAAACCTCTATAGGAACTTCCCTCGGGCGTATTCGCCCCAGAAGTGCCTGTCCTACTTTCTCCGCTGAATCCGACTATAGGAAGCGGATTTGAATAGCAGAGAGATTAAGCTTTCTTTGTTATCTGATAATATATTGTGGAAAGCTTGCCGTCGAAGAGAAACTCTCCGGAGACCGGAGCGACTCTTGAGAGAGTTTTTCACTTTACTATCCACACGTGTGAATGTAACCAGGGCCACGTCACGTCTAACCAACTCCATATTGCCACTAAAGGGCGGAGTTCTACGTGAGGCCATTAAAAGAATTTATAGCAGGATATACATCCTGGAATTCTTTTCCCTTGAGGCGTTATGATAATGCTCTGGTAAGGTGATCTGCATACGATGTGTCTAAGCTAGACGATATTAACATTTCCAACATGGTTGGAATAGACATAGATGAAAGTATAGACAACTATAGGACTTAGACTTGGTCGTCTAGACGCAGAGGAACTCTCAGAATGCCCTGTCCTGCCGTTTCAAATTATTCTATGAATTGATGAAAGGCAGATGAAGAGCACTTGCCAATATGAGGCCGGACTTGCTCTATTAATAGCAAGTTATATATAGCGTCATATAAAAAATCAAATGTCTCTGAGACATTTGTGGACTGAGACGGAAACTGAGGGACAATGTCCCTGAACCGATTAAAGAAATCTGTGTCCAGTGGCGCTATCAGTCTTTTATTCGGCAACGCAGCATTTTTGTCCGGAGGAACGTCAGAAAGTTAAAAAATTTATAGTAATTTATATATTTTTTATACTTACCAATGATCCAGACTTAGCTGGTGCTAACTCTAACAAAACCAGGGCCAAACACAAATTTTGCCCCCCAATCCCCAAAATTTGCATCCAAAACAAAAAGAAATCATGTCCTAAAGGACCTCCATACTACGCCTCTACTGCGCATGCGCAGTGACGCAGACGTCCCGAAATTGGCGCCAATTATCATTCTTACTGGCAGTGCCTGGTCAGCGCTATGTACTCAGCGGGGAGGCAAGAGTTCCCAACTCCTGGGAGGGCCATCCCCGTCTGGGTCATTGGTAAGTATAAAAAATATATAAATTACTATAAATTTTTTAACATTTTTATACTGTACCAATGACCCAGACTTAGCTGAATAGTAAACAGGCTGGAGGGCCTAGGACATAGAGGAAAATCCAATAAGCTCAACTATATAATAAAGAGATAACCCCTTAAGGAGAAAAGGAGTATTAGGCTTTACATGTATCTTTCTTATTTAATATTAAATTAGAAAGATACAATACCCTTAATAATTGAGCACAATAATATTCATGTTCTCTATTAACATCCAGTATATCCCTTATACTAATTATTTTTAAAGTAAGCCAATAAATAAAGTAGTCCAGAGAATTGAGACTCTTTATAGTCATTTAAAAGTGTCCGAGTATTGTATATTAAAGCCTGTTTGACACTTGACATATACAAATGCTTCACACCGAGCTACACTTTAAAAATAAGACATGAATGAATTTTAACATTAATATTACACTTTAAAACCATCCCGGAAGCGACTCAGAAATACTGACTTGGAGGAGGCATTCCCTTGCTTTTCACTATAAAGCAGGTGACCTAAGGGAACACCCCCCCCCCCCCCCCTCCCCTTGCCCTGGGTCAAATAGCCCAGAGCGAAGAGGGCAGCCGGACGGAGTCACTGCCGGAACAGAAAGCCTGCATAACTATAGTTGCAACTGTTTAGTGGACGACATTCTGAGCAACAGATAACGGACCTAAACAATGCAGGTCTCCAGAAATGGACTAAATATTTCTGAGATAAAAATTCGTGAATGTGGATGGCTGAGACCAATAAGCAGCCTTCATTAAATCTGTAATAGCAACACTATTAGCATAAGCCCAAGAAGTAGCAAGAGCTCTTACTTCATGAGCGGAAATCTTAAGCACAGACTGCTGAGAAGAAGATAAACTCTCATAAGCAGTACGGATAGTTAATTGAATCCATCTAGCAATAGAATGGACCGAAATGTCCTTCCTATTAGGCATCAAAGACAGAAAGAAACGTTTTCGTCCCTTTCTGATAAACTGAGATCTCTGTTTATAGATACGTAACGCTCTAACAGGACAGAGTAAAGGCCTACGCCCGTCTGAAGACGGAAGAGCCTTAATAACAATAGGTTCCGGATATTTATTAGGAGCCTGATTCTTAGCTAAAAAAGCTCACTGACTCTTCTAGCAGAAGAGAAAGCTAAGAGAAAAGCTGTCTTATAAGATAAGAATTTGAAATCTACTATCCCAAGAGGTTCAAAAGGCTTTTTCTTCAATTTAAGAAGAACCCAAGCTAAATTCCATTTAGGAATTAATCTAAGAGTTCTGGGTCTATTTATCGAGAAGTTTCTAACTAACTTAGATGAAAGTGTCAATGACACTGTAGCTCAACATGACAAACTTGAACTTGGTAAGTTATAAATGAAATGGCAAAATTGAAGATCATTGAGACCAATGTCAGTTTTTTTGCCAGTGGCAACATTTTTTGACAGAAACCGAAGAAAATCGATAGCTCCCATCTAGAGGCCTCCCCAAACAAGCATGCCAGGTTTCAAAGCAATCCGATCATAAATGTGCCCTGTAGGGTGTACAAAAGGGAAATATTGTGGTCTGACTAGACTAAATTCTAAGAACGTTGGCCGTGGCAACATTTTTTGACGGAAATGGAAGAAAATCGATAGCTCCCATCTAGAGGTCACCGTAAATAAGCATACCAGGTTTCAAAGCAATCTAATCATAAATGAGCCCTGTAGGGTGAGCCAAAGGAAAATATTGTGGTCTGACTAAACTAAGTTCTAAGAATGTTGTCTGCGGCAACATTTTTTGATGGAAATTGAAGAAAATCGATAGCTCCCATCTAGAGGTCACCCCAAACAAGCATGAAAGGTTTCAAAGCAATCCGATCATAAATGTGCCCTGTAGGGTGTGCCAAAGGGAAATATCGAGTCTTCTGACTAAACCAAGTTCTAAGAACGTTGGCCGCGGCCACATTTTTTGCCAGAAATTGAAGAAAATCGATAGCTCCCATCTAGAGGTCACTCTAAATAAGCATACCAGGTTTCAAAGCAATCAAATCATAAATGTGCCCTGTAGGGTGTGCCAAAGGGAAATATTGTGGTTTGACTAAACTAAGTTCTAAGAACGTTGGCTGCGGCATCATTTTTTGACAGAAATTGAAGAAAATCGATAGCTCCCATCTAGAGGTCACCCCAAACAAGCATGCCAGGTTTCAAAGCAATCCGATCATAAATGTACCCTGTAGGGTGTGCCAAAGGGAAATATTGAGTCTTCTGACTAAACTAAGTTCTAAGAAAGTTGGCCGCGGCAACATTTTTTGACAGAAATTGAAGAAAATCGATAGCTCCCATCTAGAGGTCTCCCCAAACAAGCATACCAGGTTTCAAAGCAATCTGATCGTAAATGTACCCTGTAGGGTGTGCCAAAGGGAAATATTGAGGTCTGACTAAACTAAGTTCTACGAACGTTGGCCGTGGCAACATTTTTTGCCGGAAATTGAAGAAAATCGATAGCTCCCATCTAGAGGTCACCCTAAATAAGCGTATCAGGTTTCAAAGCAATCAAATCATAAATGTGCCCTGTAGGGTGTGCCAAAGGGAAATATTGTGGTTTGACTAAACTAAGTTCTAAGAACGTTGGCCGCGGCAACATTTTTTGCTGGAAATTGAAGAAAATCGATAGCTCCCATCTAGAGGTCAGCCCAAACAAGCATAAGAAGTTTCACAGTAATCTGATCATAAATGCGACCTGTGAGGTGTGCCAAAGGAAATTGTGGACGTACGTACTAACATACTAACATACTAACGTACGTACGTACGTACGTACGTATGCTGACGGACGAGAAGTGATGGCAATAGCTCAGCTTGACTTTGTCAAGTTGAGCTAATAAAGAGACATTAGATCCAATTTGTAAACTATCATGATGTGCATAGGTATCAGATAACATAGACCTATAACCCTTAATAGTAACAGGCTGCAGTTTGATTTCGTCAAACAAGTATACTAGAAAGTTTGCAATGTCTGGTATAGAGGGATCGAATATATCTACAGAATGATCCCTACACCAACGACGAAAAACCTTCCACTTAGCCGCATAGTTTAGCGAAGAGGAGTTCCTCCAACAGTTAGAAATCGCGTCCACTGCTCGTCCTGTAAAGTGCTTGCCATGCCAGAAGGACCGCACAACGGAAAAACGTGAAGGTTGAGACCTTGCGGGTTGTGATGGAGTTGGCGCGATTTCCCCTGCGAAAGAAGATCCTCCCGTGGAGGAAGCTTTCGCGGTAGGTCCCACAACAGACACCTGAGTAGATTTATCCACGGTCTCTGTGGCGACAGAGATGCTACCAACAGAATCTTGCATTGAGATTGTTTTATCTTTAGCAATACTTGTTGAATTAACGGCGCTGGAGGATACGCATATCCTATCATTCCGTCTCAGGGGATCGACAGAGTGTCTACTGCAAATGCTCTTGGATCCGGACACGGAGACACATACGTCTGCAACTGATTGTTGAGATGTGTCGCAAATAAATCTATCATTGGCCGTTCCCATTGGTAGCAAATCTTGTTTGTTGAGAGTCCACTCCGACGGCAACAAGCGACCCTTTCGTGAAAGGGAGTCTGCTAGCACATTCAGACGACCCGGTATGTGACGGACCGACAGAAGAACGTGATGTTCTAGCGCAAACAGAAGGATTCTTTCTGTTAGATTGAACAACGGAACTGAATGAGTGCCTCCCTGATTCCGTATATACGCCACTACTGTCGTATTGTCGGATAGGATTTGGACATGAGCATTGTGAATAATGTCCATCCAATGACGTAACGCAAGCCAAATTGACATCATTTCCTTGATGTTTATGTGCTTGCACAGGAATTGCGGATCCCAAAGACCCTGGCATCTCGAATCCGTTGGGATTAATGATGCACCCCAACCTGTTTGACTGGCATCCGTCATAATGGTAAAACTCGGATCCGGCAACTGCAGCGGAACTCCCTGAGTTAACCACTGAATGTTTGCCCAAGTCTGAATCTCTTGTTTCACTTGATCTGACAAGAGAACATCTACGTCGAGCGAATGAATTTTCACACTCCAATTCTGAGTCAAGAAAATTTGGAGAGGACGCGTGCGTAACCGCCCCATCGGAATGAGATCCGCAGCGGCTCCGCACAGACCTATCAGTCTCATAAATTCTCTCGCTGTGACTTTGTCTGCGTGCAGACAATAGCGAGCGTAACAACTGACTAATTTCGCTCTGGTTAACGGCAGACGAACGAGATTGTTGTGCGTCTCGAAGCTCATTCCCAGATGAGTGAATGACTTGGACAGCACCATATCCGACTTCTCCTCGTTTACTATAAAACCGAGACGTCGGAGCAATAGAAGTAGATTCTGAACATCGTTCTGAAGCGTTAACTCGTTGCCGTACCTCTGAAGAATGTCATCCAGGTAGGCCGACGTTACCGCAGACGAATGAGCTCGGAAATAGATCATTACCGAGTTCATTACCCGAGTGAAAGCCCAGGGTGCTAGATTCAATCCGAAGCACATCGCCCGGAATTGATACACCACTCCTAGGACTGCGAAGCGTAGATACTTTCGGAATGTCGGATGTACCATGACGTGAAAGTACGCATCTTTGAGATCTATGCTTGATGCATAATCGTTCACCCGAATACTCGCTCTGACCGACCGAATCATCTCCATATAAAATTTCGGAGCGACGATCAGCTTGTTTATCCAGCTCAAATCTATGACTGGACGGAACGAGCCGTCTGGTTTCGGAACCAGAAACAGATGGCTATAGAATCCCGGAGTTTCCTGGTTTTCTACGACCTCTACCGCGTTCTTCATTAAAAGAGACTGCACCTCTGATAACAGAGCGTCTCTTTTCTGCGGATTTGACGGAAGTTGAGTCCACTTTGGACTTCGAGTTAATGGAGGCTTTCGTTTGAAGGATATCTTTAGACCTTCCGAAGTCACTCCTCTCACCCAAGGGTCGTCTGTAATCGACGCCCATTCTTGTGAAAAGCTCGACAACCTTCCGCCAACCGGTACGCGATAGAGGTTTAAGCCATCACCTCCTGGACCTGCGAGGCCTGCGGTAGGAGAAACCACGTCCTCCACAACCCGCACCTCACCCCGTCGACCTCGGGGCGTCCGACCGGTTGTCCCGGCCCGAAGGACGTCCCGAACGAGAGTCGCTACCCTGACGGTCTCTCGAATAAGACCAAGAGGACGCACCGGAACCTCTATAGGAACCTCTCTTGGGCGCATTAGACCCAGAAGTGCCTGTCTTATTCTTGTCTGCTGTATCCGACTTCTTAGAAGCAGATTTGAACAACAAAGAATCCGAAGCTTTCTTTGTAATTTTATCATAAATAGCAGAAAGCTTGCCGTCAAAGAGAAGTTCTCCGGAGACCGAAGCGACTCTAAGAGAGTTCTTCACCTTAGTATCCACAAGTGTGGATGTAGCTAGGGCTGCGTCACGTCTAACCAACTCCAGGTTTGCCACTGAAAGGGCGGAGTTACACGTGGAATAAGCTACTGCCCTTGAAAGAAGTCTTAAAGAGGATTGTATATCCTGAAACTCTTTCCCTTGAAGGCGCAGTGATAACGCCTTAGTAAGGTGATCTGCGTAAGATAAGGCATCTAAATTGGCTCTGTTAGACGCAATAGCTGTTTCCAACACCGCGGTTGGAATAGAAGCCGACGACGGTAATGATAGCTCTAAGTCTTCCGCCTCGTCGTCCATACGCAGAGGAACTCTCGGAACACCCTGTCCTGCCGTGTCAAATTTATTCCTTGCATTAATGAAAGGCAGGTTGAGAGTATTAGCGGACAAGAAACCTGCTTTCCCCGTCTTGGAAGCAAGTTTAAATATAGCGTCGTTCAATAATTCAAATGTTCTTGCAACATTATTGGATTGCGACGGAAACTCGGGAGCGATGTCCCTGAACCGCTCAAAAAATTCAGAGTCCAATGACGCTATAATCCTCTTGTCCGGAACCGCAGCAGTCTGGCCCGACGGAACAACTTGAGGGAGAAAGTGCCTGATGAAGTCCACGGCAGCATTATGTTGTTCCGAAAGGGATAGCTCCAAATCATCCGTATCCCTTTCACCATCCGGTCGGACCTCATGATGTTCCCGGTCGTCCGCCCCCGATGCTTCGGCGGAGCGTACCGACCCAGCGCCGTCGGATAATTCTCGATCCGACACCGTTTCTGTCGGCTGCTGGGATGCTGCGATAAGCTGTGCTATCTGCACAAGAATGTCTGGCGTCGAGACCTGCGGAGGCGCAGTCTTTCGCTGCTTCGCCGAGGGCAGCTCCGCATCAGATGGCTCCCGCATACTTTTTCTATGCGAACGTCCGGAGTCCATCGGTCTCGAATCCCTGGCTGCCGGATGGTGTGACCTGGTCGCCGAAGAATCCTTGATCGGCGAAGCTGGTAAGATATCGGCGGTCACGCAGCCAAGGTGCGGTCGTGTGCGCTGACGAGAAGAAGAAGCCTTAGCAGTCTCCGCGGACTGTCTATACAACGGAGCGTCCCGAGCGACGGACGTATGCTCCGCTTGCGACACATTTTGTACCACAACATCTGGTCCCAGATGTTGTTGTACGAGAGAGGGGCCTCTCTCGCTCGCGGCCCGGCTGGACCTGGACGAACTAGGAACCGGACTCAAAGGCTTCCTCCGTTCTCGCTTACTATCCGCCGTCACTGGGTGTGCATCTATTATGTTTATAGTGCTCGCATCACCCAAAATTTCCTCCTGGACCGCATCAGATGAACCCGGCTGCCGACCCAATCGGTGAATGGACGCTACACCGGGCGAGCTAGCGGACGACATTTGTCTAATCTCCATGAGCACTTTTGCCGCTAGCTCTGAATTCATTTGTGACGACGGACGCACACTTGTAGAAGATAACATGGAAACATCACCCTGTTCTTGTTCCTCTGAAATAGAAACTGAGAGAGTAGAGTGACCTTGCGGAGAAAGAGCCGGCATAGCCCTTTCTCCAGAAACAACATATCGTGACACACGTTTCCAATGTTTCTCATCCCAAAATTGACATATAGGACAGGGATTAGTGCGAGAACACTGACTACAATTAATACAATGATCATGAAAGTCAGAGGAAGATTTCTTTCCCATTACAATTTGAACAATGTCCTTTCATTGTGAAAAGTCAACAACAAGTCCTAGTTACTCGCACAAACCCCTGACACAAAGATACATAATAACATGATCCATTAATAAATGAAAAAAACAATTGCAAATCAAAATAATTTTGAAAAAATATTTTTTCAGCGAAGCCCAAGTTGCTGAAAAGTAACGTTGAGCCCCGATGGATCCGATGGCAAAGTGTGGTCAAAAATTTTAAATTTATATTAAATAATTAATGAGACACTTACGGATAATATAAATGTATCTTATAGTGACATAAACTACACCAAAGGCAAACAGCCCCCCTCAAAAAAGGCTGTTGCCAATGTAAACAAACAGTGTAAAATACCAGAAAGCATGACTCCAGGCACTGAAAAAACTGGCCCGAAATCAGTCATCAAAATTACACTCTATCTGATGCAAGACAGAGACTCCCAGGGGAGAATCTGCAGAACATCAGATGGAAGATGCAGAACACAACGTTTATACACCCATGGGTGAAAACGTAACTATGGGGAAAATAACAGAAAACATTCTGTATCCAAGCAACTCTCCCAGGGAAATTTTAGAAATGAACTTTCTCAAAAATATGCCAAAAGCATGGGAGAATTGCAAGGGGGGACTTTAGAAGGCTAGGGGAGAGGAAACACTGAATAAGCAGTGCAACATTTAGCAAGAATGACAACAAGAGGCCCATGCCTCGAAAATAGGCAACTTAACATAATTTCATCAAAAAATTTTAAGTACAGCCCTGATTATTTTTTGTCACTTCTTTTTCCTCTCCTCCTTCTATATCCTCCTTAGAATCACCATTTCTCCAAAAATTACGTGTCTGGCATCCTTTAAACTGAGATTTACAGGCACAAAGATCAGTGAGATGTTGACTGATGAAGGGCCAAACAGAGAATGATAATTGGCGCCAATTTCGGGACGTCTGCGTCACTGCGCATGCGCAGTAGAGGCGTAGTATAGAGGTCCTTTAGGACATGATTTCTTTTTGTTTTGGATGCAAATTTTGGGG
Organism: Pictodentalium vernedei; assembly: GCA_031216915.1. Classification (NCBI taxonomy): domain Eukaryota; kingdom Metazoa; phylum Mollusca; class Scaphopoda; order Dentaliida; family Dentaliidae; genus Pictodentalium; species Pictodentalium vernedei. The sequence continues at coordinate 450,589,618 of CM062295.1, read as the reverse complement.
ATTGGGGGGCAAAATTTGTGTTTGGCCCTGGTTTTGTTAGAGTTAGCACCAGCTAAGTCTGGGTCATTGGTACAGTATAAAAATATTAAAGCCGGATGAACTCCACGGCAATTATGTTGTTCCGAAAGGGAAAAATTCAACTATTCCGTATCCCTTTCGCCATCCAGTCGGACCACTTGTAATACTTGGTCATCCATGTCTGCACCTGCAGTGGAACGTACCGACCCAGCTACTACAGATAATTCCTGATCCGACAGAGTTTCTGTCGGTTGCTGGGATGTTGCGACAATTTGTGCTAACTGCAGTAGCACGTCCGTAACGGAGGCCTGTGGAGCTGCGGTCTTACAATATTTAGCTGCTGAAAGCTCCTAAGACGTTGACTCCTGCATACTTTATAATGCGAACGTCCGAAGTATGAAGGCTTCGTATCCTTGGCTACCGGATGGCGTGACCTGGTTGCCATGAATTCCTGGTCCGCGAGATTGTCTGGATATCACTGGTCATGTAGCCAAGGTGCAGTCGTGTGCACTGCCGTGAGGATGAGGAAGCCAATAAAGCAGTCTCTCCGGACTGTCTATATCACGGAGCGTCCCGAGCGGTGGACGTATGCCCCGACTGAGGAACATTCTGTGAAACAACATCTGTACCCAGATGTTGTTGTACGAGAGGGACCTCTCTCGCTTGCAGCCCGTGTGGAGCTGGACGAAGGTAGGAAACGGACTAATAGGCTTCCTCCGTACCATCCTCGTATCCATCGTCGCTGGGTGTGCACATGTATTTATAGTGCTTGCATGACCCAAACCTCCTCCTGGACCGCAACGGACTAACCCGGGTGCCGAGCCATTTGCTGAATGGTCGCTACACCGGCGAGCTAGCGAACGCCAAAGCCATCGATCCTACTTGGGACCTCTTAGGCAATTGACCTATCTGCATGAGCACTCTTGCCGCTAGCTCTTCATTTGATTGTGACGACGGAAGCACACTTTGAAGACCTCACGGAACATTACTCTGTTCTTGATCGTCAAAGAGACCTGTGGAGCCATGGTCTTACGTAAATAGCCGCTGGAAACTCCAGGGACATTCATTCCTGCATTTATATAATATGCGAACGTCCCAACTGGAAAGGCCTTGTGTCCTTGGCAAGCAGATGTAGTGACCTGGTTGACGAGGAATCCCTGGACGGCGAAGCAGAAGATCCCGGAGCGTTCCTTCCTGCCTTATATCATATATGAGTGTCCTCCGGAATCTGTGGTCACAAAGCCAAGGTGCGGTCGTGTGTGCTGACGAGAGGATGAGGAAGCCAATAGAACAGCCGCGTCAGACTGTCTATGCGATGGAGCATCCCGAACATGAGGAGTGGACGTATGCTCCGACTAGAAAACAAACATACAACAACATCGCGGTGCAGATGTTGATGTAAAAGAGAGGGGGCCTCTCTCGCTCACGGTCCGGATGGACCTGGATGAGCTAGGAACCAGACTAACAGGCTTCCTCCGTACTATCCTCTGTTCCGTCGTCACTGGGTGTGCACATGGTATGTTTATAGTGCTCGCAACACCCGAAATTCCTTCCTGGACCGCAACGGACGAACCCGGGCACTGACTCATTTGGTAAATGGGGGCGACACCAGGCAAGCTAGCGGACATTGATGTCAACGCCGTCGACCCTACTAGGGGCCTCTTAGGCAATTGCCAGATATCCATGAGCACTTTTGCCGCTAGCTCTTCATTGTGACGACAGAAGCACACTCTTGGACGACATCACGGTAACATCACCCTGTTCTTGTTCCTCTGAAAAAGAGAGTGAAAAACTAGAGTGACCCGGCAGAGAGAGGGCCGCATGGTCCTCTCCCCACTAACAACCTACCGTGACACACGCCTGCGACGTTTGTCATCCTAATTAATACACATTGAACAAGGGTTAGTGCGAGTACGTTGACTATAATTAATACAGAAATCAGAGGAAGATTTCCTCCCATTACAATTGAACAATAAATTTTCAAAGTGAAAAAGTAAACAGTCAAAGTACTCGCACCAAACCCTGAAAACAAAGATACATAATAAAATAATCCATTATAACATTGCGAAAAAATTATTCAAAAAGAAAAAAAATTTTTCCAAAGAACCCAAGTTCCCAATGGGAACCCTGAGCCCTAATGGATCCCCAAAAAGCCTAAGTGTGGACAAAAATTTAAAATCATTTTGAAAAATTAATGTAACACTTACGGACAATATTGATATATCTTACTATGAACTAAATTAAGCAGAAGACAAGTAATCACTGTCAGAAGTAACAGTTGTCAACATAAGCAAAAGTGTCAACAAACCGGAAACATGACTCCAGACACTGAAACAAACATGGCCTGAAATCAGTTACAAATTAAAACACTATCTGATGCAAAACAGAGGCTTCCAGAGAAGACACTGTAGAACATCAGATGGTAGATGCAGACCAAAATGCCAAAACACCCCTAGGGTAAGGAAGTAACATGGGGAAAAAACAGAAAATAATTCTGTTACCAAGCCAAAACTCCCAAGAAATTTTAGTAATAAACATTACAAAAATAAGCCAAAAGCATGGGAGAATAGCTAGGAGGGAATAAAGGAAAGTGGAGAGAGGAAACACTGATTAAACAATAGAACGTTCATAGCAAGAATGACCACAACAAGGCCATGCCTCGAAAATAGGTAACATGAATAATTTCATAAAAAAATTATAAGTTACAGTCCTGAACATTTGTATCCACTGTTTTTTCCTCTCCACCTTCTATTTCCACCATATATCCACCAATTCTCTCATAATTATGCATCTGGCATCTTAAAACTGAGATTTACAAGCACAAATAACAGTGAAGTGTAACTGTATTGAGGGCCAAACAAAGAATGACTTCTGGCAGCAATTTTGAGACCTCCTTGACACTGCGCATGCGCAGTGGAGTAAAGGTATGGAGGACCATATAGGACATGCAATTTTCAGTTTTAGATGCAAATTTTTGGGGATTGGGGGGGGGGGGGGGTAAAATTTGGTGTTTGGCCCTAGATATTTTAGAGTTAGCACCAGCTAAGTCTGGGTCATTGGTACAGTATAAAAATATACCTTGTGGAATTCAAAAGTCATTAAAAATGGCCAACGTTGACCATTTTGTTCCAAAAACAGCAATAACATTGTGTAAGCAGGAACGTCTAAATGGGAGTTGTTTTTTTAATATAAGTAGAATGGAATGCAACTGACATATTGTTTATAAAATCTTATAAAGGTTTTTCTCTTGTGCATAAATTATGCAAATTAGGCAACCATCTTAGTTTCTAAAACTGTACATCTGTTCACAGACAAAACAAAAGGCCCTAAGAGGGCTTAATGGCTCACCTGACAAAGTGGTTCAAAGAAGTGTTTTGGATCACATTCAGTTAGTCATGGTTCATCAATACTACAGCGGAAGGAAGTCATGAAATTATAACTCTAGTGTCTATGTCAGATGTTTTTTATCATAGGTCTTTCTGACTGCTTCCAATTCTACCAGCTGTAGACAAACACTGCAAAACTTCCAAGGGTTGTTATGTCACTGTAGTCACTGCAACATCCCCCCCCCCCCCCACACTTCCCAATAGAGAGAGCCCAATGATTAACCCAGGGACACAATTTGAACAAACTTGAATCTGATCCCGACAGAGATGTTGTACAATGAATATGAAAAGATTCTGACTGGATCTTAAGAAGATTTAAAGAAATTTCCTTATATTGCCCTAAGTTAAACTTCAGGCTCCCATGTGGAGCCCAAATATAAACTCAGGGACTTGATCTGAACAAACTTGAATCTTCTGGCAGATCTGAAGAAGAAGATTTTGAAAGAAACTCACCAACTGTTCAAATCAGCCGACTAGTTTGGACCATAAAGTTTGCTCCTCCCAAAACAAACTCCAACACTGCCTGGAAAACTTTTTTTGAACAAACATGAATCTACACCATTGAAGGAGGCTGCACATCACATATTGAACAGATGGTTACGATTACCCCAGTCCTGATATTGAATCATTTCAATCAGTAGTTCATGAGAAGGCTCTTCTGTATTTTTATCCTTACCAACAGTGTTCAATAAGGAGAGCCCCCATTGGGTGCCTCTGAGCAACTGACGGCAATTTTTGGGGTCCTAACTGGTCCTATGGGTGCTTCCACCAAATAACAATTCTCTGTACCATACAGTTTAGGAGTGTTTGAATTTTTTCTATTTTTAGCAGATTGGGTTCCCACGGTGGAATGAAAATATTTTTTCCATCATAGATCAAGTACATGTTCCTTACTACTACTGCATACCAAAATCAATTGAAATTTGCCACCGGCTCAGAAAATAAAAAAAATTTGCGGTGGGACCACAAAAAATTCTGCTCCTCTCAGCACCGGCCCAAATATTTCCAGAGAAACTTTCTTTGAACAAATTTGAATCTTGAATGCATAAGGATGTTGCATGCCAAATTTCAAAGCAATTGTGACCAATGGTTCATTAGAAGAATATTTCTGAAGAATTTTGGGTTTTTCGGGCACTGCTCCTAGCTCAGGAGTCCAGTGGTGTAGATTCTAGAGGCTGAAGGGGTGTATTTAACACTCCCCCCGCCCCTCAAAATTTTCCAAATCCTCTTGTGGACTCCTCTTGTAACATGTTCTGCATTGGTTAACACTATGTGATGAGTTATTTGAACCCCCAAAAATAAATATTTCCAATCTATGCCACTGCATTGGGCTTAGCAGCTCCTATCTACCAAACTTGGAAGGGTATCCCCCAAAGATAATTTCTGACAAGTTTGGCTGGGTTTGTGCCAATAGTTCTGAAGAAGACTGAATTCAAAATTTGATATACTCCAGATGCTGCATGGATGCCAAGTGAAGGCAATAGCTCACTCTGACTTTCAGTCAGGTGAGCTAAATGTACCCCAACAAAGAACCAAGACTACTGCCATTCCCAGGCCAAATGGAATGCTTCAAAAGTTATGGCAACTGTCTCTGTGACTTTTCCTTTTGATCCCTCATAGATCAAGTACTTTATTACATGTGCTGCGATGTGAAATAACAGGACTGGATCCAAAATAGCTCCCTTATAATAATAAAACTTTCAATACATTTTGGAAGTAACAACTTACAATATTTATACTTATAAATGTACTGTAACAGAAGGTGACTCTGACTGTCGAAAGTGTCGTTAAAACCCAATAAATAAATACTTATAAATGTACCAAAAAATATTGTGTTGTCATGATGGGGTTAGGATTAACTGGTGGTCCTATTCTGAACTACTGAGTTGGACTTCAGTCATAATTATAAATAAAATTACCTCACTTGGTGAATTATCAATAAATGCTTTTGGAAACTGTTGTTTTTTCACAAGACACATTATGCTCATTCTTTCCATCTGGGTAGAAAATGGATACAACAACTCAAACATTATTAATCCCAATGTGTAGATGTCTACTTTATGTCCGTAGGATTTACCAGCAATCTGCAATGGAAAACATTACTTGCATAAATTTTGGTTCCAGGAGTCATTGTGTACAATATAAACAATATCAGAACATATATGCATTGAAGAAAGAAATCCCCCCTTAAGTCCTTCAATCAGAAAATAAAATTTCTCACCGTGACTCTCACAAGGCTCTTGAAGAGTTTCCAAGATTTTCCCATGATGAACGTTATCATTTGCATGACAAATCCATACCCTGAGATGGGCAGGAGTGTAAGTATGTCCATAAGCACCCATGAATCCTATTTTCTGGGAGCTAAACATTACACTCAGCAAAAATTCTGATGAGTTAATAATCAAGATTGTTCCAAAATACATCCCTTGTATATTGCGTTTCATGTATTGCATTTCATTCTGAATTTGACAGTACCACATGGCACCAAGGTGAATTACTGTGTATAAAAAGCAGTATATTTTAATCCATATTATTATGCACTTACTCAGTTTCCTAATGGTTTGGGAACTAAATAAGAATGCACTTTCATAAAATGTTTACGCGACAAAAATCTAAATTTTATAGTAAATTTCCTTTCTTATTATACCTACCACAATTGTTTACTACAGGCTTGCACTACAGTGGAAGTCCCAAACTCGGATAATATACTCTCTATTATTGTCTTTCCCAAGCAATTTGGGAAAGAAAAGTGGTGCAAAAGCACCAATAAAAAAATAAGCCAAAACTGGGTCGAGAGCAACCGGCGCAGACCCAGTACGGGACGCTCTCTCCCAAGTACAACTCCACGACTTCCGTTGCCAGTGCACATATACATCGCTAAAGACTCATTCTTTTTGAATCCGCCAACGTTAGAGTTATGTGATCAGCGGGGAGGAAGGATTCTTACCCGTATAAGAAGACGGGAGGGCCTCCATGTAAACAATTGTGGTAGGTATAAGAAAGGAAATTTACTATAAAATTTAGATTTCTTATCAACCTACTCACAATTGTTTACTACAGGCTGAATAGACAATAGGCTGGAGGGAATCACATAACCAACCCACACATAACCCCAATGCACTGGAACCGTGAAGCAGAAGGAAGAGGTCCCGAGGCGTATCAACCATAACGTCACAATCATAGGTAAAAGACAATGAAAGGAGACATATGGGTCTGTGTGACACACAGACATAAAAGGGCAGTAACAGCGCAAGGATGAAACTGACCTTCAAGAAGCCTAATGGCTAGGGCAGACAACAGCCTGAGCAGAAGAAAGAGGACCCAAGGCAAAAAAGTCCTCTGACTGCTCCTGCAACTGATGCAGATAGAAGGTGGAGAAAGTAGAGGCATTTCTCCATCAAGAAATGGATTGAGGAGAGATCTTCTGTTGACCAGGAATAAGAGACAGAAAAAAACGTTTCCTGCCTTTCCATATGAATCGTGTCCGATTGAGATAAATGCGAATAGCACAGACCGGACAGAGCAAAGGCTGATTACCTTCAACAGAAGGAAGAGCCCTGATACAGACAGGAGGAGGAGTAGTATCTGGTAACTGATTCTTGGCCAGAAAAGAGCAATCAGTGGTAAAAGTAACACTGTTGGGAGAGCTCCTAAAAAAGGCCGGGGCAACCGAGTGGGCGTGAAGCTCACTAACCCATCTGGCAGAAGCAAATGCCATCAGAAACACCATCTTATGTGTGAGAAAATGCATATACACCTGGGATAAAGGTCCGAACAGCGCCCCCCCCAAGCAAAGCAGCACCCACGAAAGATTCCATTGTGGGGTAAGCTGCAAAGTCTGAGGCCGAACAAGCTTGGAGAGGTAAGGATTAGTGCCGATACGACGCTTCCCCACATAAGAAAAAGTCTCTGAAAGCATGGACCTGTAACCCTTGATGGTAACAGGCTGGAGACCCCGAGAATCAAACAGATATACCAGAAACTCCGCAATCTGTGAAATCGAAGGATTGGCATAATCAACAGAGTGATCAGCACACCATCGACAGAAGACCTTCCACTTAGCTGCATAAGCTAAACCAGTGGAGTGCCTCCTTGAAGAAGAAATACACTCCACTGCTCGTCTCGAAAAACCTCTACGGAGGAGACAGGACCTGACAAAAGATATGCGTGAAGGAACAATGAAGTTGGGTCGACGTGAAACCTCCTCGGGTGACCTTGGCAAAGAAGGTCGTGACATAGAGGGAGGTGTGCCAGAACCGCCGCCATCATCAAGCGGCGCTGATTGATCCACACCCGCTGAGGCGACAGGGGAGCGATCAGAATGATTCGACAACTGCAGGTTTGAATTTTGGCTAGAACCTGAGGCAGAATCGGAACCGGCGGGAAGGCGTAGCCGACTAGACTGTTCCAATCGAGTGACAGAGCGTCCACGGCAAAAGCCAGAGGATCTGGACACGGGGACACGAAAGTGTCCACCTGATGGTTCCGAGTCGCAAAGAGATCGATGTGGGAACGTCCCCAGAGATCGCAAAGCGACTGGAACACTGCCCTGTGGAGCATCCACTCCGTGGAAATAACCCTGCCCCGTCGGGACAGGGAGTCGGCTAGGACGTTCAGACGACCGGGAATGTGACGAACAACCACCCCGGCGTGGACATCCTGAGCGAGCAGTAGAAGATCCTGAGCCAATTCATACATCGGAACCGAGTGTGTGCCGCCCTGGTTCAGAATGTAAGCAACAACTGTCGAATTGTCGGACAACAGAAGGACCTGGCGATTTGACAGGTGAGGGATCCACTGCTTGGAACTCAGAAGAAGAGCAAGAAGCTCCTTCTGGTTGATGTGTAGAGCTGCCTGATCCTGTTCCCACATCCCGTGGAGGGAAAGATCTAGAGGATCCAACGTAGCACCCCATCCGAGATCGCTGGCATCTGCTGTCAGAACGCGATCAGACGTGGGTAAGTCCAATGGAACACCCTGCATAATCCACTGGACATCCGTCCAGGGGAGAAGGTGAGGATAAAGAGATTCTGGAAACTGAAGTACCAGATCCAGAGAATATACATTCGCTCTCCAACGACTGAGCAGAAAGTGTTGGAGAGGTCTGACACGTAGCCGACCTAGAGGAATGAGATCCGTCACAGAACCGCAGAGACCGATCAGCCGGAGAATACTCCGTGCTGACGCAGATGTGGACTGGGACAGAGTCAGAGCAAAAGCTGAGAGAATCACAGCCTTGGCCTGGGGAACCGCTACCAAATTGAATTGGGTTTGGAAAGCCATCCCCAGATGACAAAACGACTAAGAAGGGACCAAGTCTGACTTCTCATTGACTCTGAATCCTAGCGACGTGAGCAAGCTCAACAGAGTGGCGACATCCGACTCCAGTAAGGCAGCATTGGAATGCCTCTGGAGGATATCGTCCAGATATGCCAAAGTAGTCACCCTGGACTGTGTGCGATGGAAAGCTATCACATGCGCCATCAGTCTGGTGAAGGCCCAAGGAGCCAGGTTGAGTCCGAAAGGCATGGCCTTGAACTGGTAAACTCGCCCCAGAAAAGCGAACCTGAGATACTTCCGTGACGCCCGATGCATCGGAACGTGAAAGTAAGCGTCTCGCAGGTCGATGCTGGCATCGAAATCTCCCTGGTGAATTGAACGGCGGACCGACCTGAAAGTCTCCATGCTGAACTTGGGAGCAATGATAGACTGGTTCAGGATACTCAGATCGATAACCGGTCGGAGTCGGCCGTCCTTCTTCGGCACCAAGAACAGGCGGGAATAGAAACCCACTGACTGAATGTTCTTGATGACCTCGATCTCCCCCTTTGCCAGGAGATTGTCTATCTCCGTGGACAAAAGTTCCCGACGTAAAACGTCTGAAGGAACTGTGGTTGGAAGAGGCACCCTGGACAGAGTGGGGTGCCCTTGGAAGGATATGTGCAGGCCGGACCGAACAACATCTAACACCCACGGATCGGATGTGATGGTGGCCCAATGGTCTGCAAACTCTGCTATCCTTCCTCCAACCCGGGACGAGTCAAGATGAGGACCTTCATTTTGAGCCCCGGCGAGGCCCGCGAGAGGAGAAACCACCTCCTCTACTGAATGAAGAATCCTGAGACTTCCCTCTAGTCTGCCGACCCTTACCCTTACCCCTTGAGTAAGAAGTAGAAGCGGTGGCAGAAGGACCAGCCTTTTGCTTCGCAGTGGAAGCAGAAGGGTACTTGTTAGGCTTGGAATGGCCTCTGCCTCCCCTAGAAGGCTGATCAAGCTGACAAAACAGCAGCTGATCTTTGGAATAACGTAGGACGTCATCCCGGACGGTAGACACGGAACCATGGAAAAGTTGCGGACCTGCCAAAGAAGCAGATCGAAGAGCAGCGCACTGCTCCTCAGGAAGGGATCGTCCTGTGTCCAGCACAGCATCCCTTCGAACTAATTCCAGATTATCCGTGTTACAGACATGCGTGTGAGTAAGAGGCATGAGCGTCTTGGACAGCACACTCAAAGGAGCCTGTACCTCGTCAAACTTATCTGGAGGCAGATAAGCAGCTAAAGCTGAGATGACGTGATCTGAGAGAGAAAGCATGCTAAGCATCTCTCTCGATAAGCCCAACGTGGACTCCAGAGTCGTCATTGGAATGACGGCAGACTTGGGCTTGGAAAGCCCGAGGGAATTGGAGTCCTGATCCAGAACCGTCAAAGTCTGGCAGACTGACGGATTGGCAAAATCGTAGGAATGATAACACATAGGAGGCAAAAAGGTGTCAAACCTGGTGAAGAACGGAGCCTTCATAGCCTTGGAACTCAGCTTGGAGTCCAATGCTGAAAATTCTTCAACCATCTGTACCGACTGGCACGGTCGAAGGCACCCAGAAGCAGGTTGCTCCATAGGCTGTAGGCACGCGACCGATGATCGTGGCCTGGCTGACACTGTCGGCTGGTTAGCTGGTTTGAGATCAGGCAGAAACCCAAACACAAAGTCAAGAGCTGCCCCCAAGTCTGAAGACTGCTGGCCCTCGACCTCATGTCGGACTCCTCCCCAGAGTCGGAAGACACATAGCCCATCGTGGGCAAACCAGCCGACGCCTCCCATGGTGTCAGAACACCAGGGGAATCAGAAACCGGCCTGTTTCCAATCCCGGGATGCGGCGCCATAGGAGGCGCCTGGAAACCACTCGCTGCCTCGCTGGAAGCAACAGGAAGGCTCTTGGACAGAACCTGAGTGAGTAAGGAGAGGGCCTCCCTAAGCTCACTGCCCGAACTGGCCGGTTCGACAGGGGAGCGAACCGGCAAAGTGGCTTCATCTCTGACCCTCTTAACCAGCAAAGGGTCACGATCCTCCAAAACACCCGACATGGGGCGACGGGCGGCAGCCAAAACGTCTGAAGGCAGACGTGTATAGGGGTATGAAGCACCCCGAGGATCAATATAGCGAGAACTCATGAGAGTCGCCGCTGACCTCTGTGGGGCAGAAGGTCCAGGCTGCACAAAAGGCATTGGTCCCCCAAAACTGGTCGTGTGGCCAGAATGAGTGGACGGAAACGCCATGGAGTTCATAGTGTCCCCACTAAGAACATCCGAATCCAATGACACAACTGTTGTGCTCGACAGCGTAGAGACCACAGTGGTGGGTTTGGCCAGCAGCCCCTTCCAACTTCGCCGAGTTGATGTCAGGCCGATATCCCACGTCTACACTACCAGACATCCCTGCAGTCCCCTACAGGGAAAAGCCGAGGCCGGCTGAAACTGACGACAAAGAAGACGGACCAGCAGTAATAGTAGATACGTCGGGAGTCATTGAGGCTGGTGGAATTGTGGAGAGAGCACCCCTGCTCGGCTCCGAAGGAGGAGTCACAACCCTAGTGACAGCCTCAGAGTCGACTGGAGGGGGACCGTAGTCCCGGAACCAGGCATCTCTTCACCAGAACACTCAACGGCTCCCGCAGTATCCACTACAGGAAAAGACTGGACATCCCCCATGGAGGAGGAAAAACTCTCACCAGACATGGTCGGCTCGGGAGCCCCCGAACGACCGCGTTTTCCTTTCCCGCGGGAGCGGGAGGTACGGCCACGAGAACGCACTACACGGTTCACTGACGCCCAGAAAGTGGATGAACAAGATCCACAGAGACCACATGGCCGCTCGGCCGAACACCCATTACATGAGGAGCATGAAGCATGTGAATCGTCCACATGCTTTGGAAGCAGACATTGCCCACAAGGAGGTGAGAGGAGCAAAGAAGGTGAAATCAGATGAGAACAGAAGAACACCCCCAAAGAAGAGAGAAAGGTGACAGAAATTTAGACCCCCGACGGTCGACCGGGAACCACACAACAGGATGACCACTCTCAAAGGAGAGATGAAAAACTGCAGAAGCAGTACCCTGCTGACACCTAACTCTAACACAATTAGAAAAATTAGCAATTTAAGCATTTACAATAATTGTGAAAATAATTGAAGCCCGAACCGCATGGCACAAGAAATTCGCGCACGACTCGAGAAAGAACATATAAAATACATTATAGAAATAATTGTAAGAGAATATAATAAATAAACTGTTCCTGAGAATACAAAAGGATACTTGGATCCACTATGAAGCAGGAAACATCAATCAACGAGTTGGATGAACACTGATAAGAGGGCAGAACATCTCGTCACGAATGAGTCTTTAGCGACGTATATGCGCACTGGCAACGGAAGTCATGGAGTTGTACTTGGGAGAGAGCATCCCGTACTGGGTCTGCGCCGGTTGCTCTCGACCCAGTTTTGGCTTATTTTTTTCTTGGTGCTTTTGCACCGCTTTTCTTTCCCAAATTGCTTGGGAAAGACAAAAATAGAGAGTATATTATCCGAGTTAGGGACTTCCACTGTAGAGCAAGTCTGCAGTAACAATTGTGAGTAGGTTGATAAGAAATATCCAGCACTAACTTTGACGAACAAACTATGAAGACATTCTTTGACGCGAACAATCCGTTTCTAAATTTCCTAGAGAATGATGCAAAACAGATCTTGGTGGGTTCCTTGACTGGTTATGAATGCATTTGTGCACTTAAAACAATGAAAAACAACAAAACTCCCGGTTCAGATGGTTTTACAGCAGAATTCTACAAGTTCTTGGTAATTTCTTGATAAACTCACTGAATTACGGCTATAATACAGAAGCACTATCAATAACTCAAAGAGCTGGTGTCATTACGTGTATACCTAAACCAAATAAATCAAAATTACACATGAAAAATGGGCGACAAATAATTTTAATAAACGTCGATGTAAAAATAGGATCTACCATCACTGCCAACCATATCAATACAGTCTTGCCGAAACTTAATTCGGAAACTCAACTGGGTTTCATAAAAGGAAGATATATTGGAGAATCAATATGTTTGACATTTGATCTAATCAAAAAATGTGAAGTGCAAAACATTCCCAGAATGCTTGTATTGTTGGATTTTGAAAAAGCCTTTGATTGGCTAGAATGGACCCTCATTGAAAAAATGAAAAAATTTAAAGTAATTTATATATTTTTTATACTTACCAATGGCCCAGACTATAGCTAGCTGGTGCTAACTCAAAAATATCTAGGGACAAACAAAAATTTTGCCCCCCCAATCCCCAAAATTTGCATGCAAAACCGAAAATTAGAAGTCCTATCTGGCCCTCCATACATTTACCCTCCACGCATGCGCAGACACCAGGAAGTCACCGAAATTGGCGCCAACATCATTCTTTGTAAAAAAAAAGATTATAATATAATAATTCAGTGTGGAGGTATGAGTGCCCAGTAGAGCCCACTCATGGGAGGACCATTCCTGTCTGGGCCATTGGTAAGTATAAACAATATATAAATTACTTTAAATTTTTTCATATTTTTATACTGTATACCAATGGCCCAGACTAGCTGAATCGTAAAAAGGTGGAGGGCCTAGAACTTCCAAAATAGTAGATCAACATAGATCAAATCCTTCAAACCATGATGAAGAAAATTAGAATAATTAGAATTTACATGTATGTCTCTTTATACCATAATAGAGGAGACATATCCTAATATAGATCCCAATTATGTAAATCCTAAACCCGAGCATGAAATCATGCTAATTAGAATGCAACAAGTAAACAATTTTTACGGCTAGTCTGGACTAAGCCCTAAAAATTAGAATGGCATATTTGAGAATGAGAGAAAATTGCCCATAAACCTACACCAAACAATAATACTACAGCTGATCGCCGAATATAGTACGGACCAAAACAGTTTCCTTCATAGTAACATACCCAATAAGCCAGAGAAGTGGACAAAATGCCCCCCCCCCCCCCCCACTTTTTTTTACCATATCTTCAAAAGAAAGAGGGGAGAGCTCTGGAATCAATAAGCGGTATCCGGAAACGATGTAAATAAATATCGATCAGGCACTCAAAAATTAATTCATGAATAATAAATGGTGCTTAACGCCACTTCACAAGCCAAGGCTATAGTGACAATATTGGTGAATAACATTATACGCTACAAAATATGCACTGCAGACAGCATATACAGGTATGATGAAATCAATGAAATAATAATATAACATACACATACAAAAGCAAGATACGATGAACAATCTCTGCAGGGAAAACACGCTTCAAAGATCATTCACAGGAGGCTTCTGTACAATTAAATCTGGTAAGAACACTCTCCAACATGTTTGATTTGGTATCTACAACTATAAACACGTGAGAATATGCGATTTGAGGACCGACAAAATAGAGACCAGGATCTAGAAATGGAGGTAGGTATTGATTAACCGGCTCCAACACAGACCGCCCCCAAAATATATAATAATTTCAAGGTCCACTAAAGCGATAACATAATAAAATATTGCGCGAGTGCATTAAAATCCAGCCTGTAATCATCTAAAAACCACTAAATGGTTATGCAGTCACCTATGAACTCAAATAGCAGCAATTATGATGATTAAATAAGTGCTTGTATATTAGAAAGCAGAAAATAAACACCGGAAACAAATGCAACAGAATTGCGTATATGCCTATGAGGGCGCCCTGCAACACAACCCAAACGCATAGTATGTATGTAATAAGATATATACGCGACAGTGTGTGAGTGTGGGGAGGGGAATTCGAATTCATGTCGAAATCTTCTCACCCACATTACTTGATCATTGCTGGTCCAAACAGGAATAATATAGTAACCACAAAGCTCCCTCATGTCTGACATACTCTGTTATGCTACTGAGAGCAGAGAATGACGTGAAGAACAAAACTTCCCTTGAAGAAGAAATGTTCAATAACAGATCACTTAACCTCAATGTAATCAATAGAAAGAAATGAATTGAAGGATACACATATCCTATCTTTCATTCCCATGAAAACGGCTGAGCGTGAAATGTATGCGCTCAAATGCCTAATACTGGCAACACAAATAATGGAAACAATTATTCCCGTGCGCCGGAAACTTAACTATCCTGAAGTGATCCTACATAAGATCATGTAATAGCCATACAGTTAGAATAAGCCCAAGATGCTGCCAGCGCTTTACTTCATGCACTGAAATCTTAAGCACTGACTGCTGATTGAAAGATAAATTTTCCTAAGCAGTACGAATAGCTAACTGACTCCATCTAGCAACAGAATGAACCAAAATGTCCCTTCTATTGGAAATTAATGACAAAAGAAGCATTTCTTCTCTTCTGATAAACTCTGATCTGCATCTATAAATACATGATTGGTAATAATATAAATTCAATGATGTAGCGTAAACAATGAGACATCATTTCTGAATATATGGTCTCCAAGAACCGAGGGTCCCAAGATCCCTGCATAGAGAGACCATCGGACTCTGGATTGTACCCAATATATGAACTCACGTCCGTCATAATTGAGAAAACCGTTAAATATATGCCCAAACTTGACCTTATGTTAAAAGATTCTCAAAAACAAAACAGGTCGAGAGCGAAAAACGTCTACCACTCCAGTTAAGAATAACTGGAGGGGACGTGTTCGTAAGTGACCCATCGAAATAACATTCATAGCCGCTCCGCACAACCCCATCAGACACATAAAAATTTTCCACTGTTAATTCGTCAGATAAAAGCAAGCCAAACAACTGGCTAATTCGCTCTGTGAAACAACAGACAAACCAGCCTCTTGAAAATGAATTGTAGGATACGTGTATCCTATCATTCATCCCATAAGGCATTATCTATTTCATAATTCAAGTGATCTGAAGAACTATACTCGCTGCATCACTGAACGCTCGCTTTTAGACTGAAAGATTATCATAAATAACCTAATTATCCAGTTCCAGTCAAAATCGGTCAGGCTGAGCTCTATAAGAGTCTCGGGCCACTGGCTCAGGGGTGTCTGATCAGTAAACTCAAACAGACCTAAACCCCCTATCCAAGTGGCTGTATAGATAATCCCTGAAGAAGTATATAGGACAGATATCTACACCTTCGCTATGAGTCCTTATAGACAATCTGAGTTTAGGACAACCTCTCCTACTCTTTCTGTTGGTGTGGTCGATTAGACCCAACTTAAAGAGTCGAGTATTGATGATTTCTTGTAGCTTAATCCTACATTAATGAAAACTTACCATCAAAGACTTAGGGATACCTATACCTTCGCTATGAGTCCTGATAGACGATCTGAGTCTAGGACAACCTTTCCTACTCTTTTTGCTGGTGTTGGTCGATTAGACCCCGAGTTAAGTATTGATGCCTTCTTGTAGCTTAATCCTACATTAATGAAAGCTTACCATCAAAGACTTAGTGTCCGGAAAACTAAAGCGACCTGTAGAAAGTTTTCCACCTAGTCAAATGTTGAACATGACGACGCAAGGCTTCGTCACATCAGAATAGCTCCCACTTAACATTTGTTAAGACAGAGATATATATTATAATAGGTCTGGAAAGAATTTTTTAAAAGGTACAAACATCCGCAAAATTCCTTTCCAAATAGACGTTGCGTCAACAGTACTTAAAATTGAAGTACATAAGACCATGAGTCTAAATTCGCTCTGAATAAGAAATTATCTTCTCAAATGTGTCCAAGCGAACAGCGAAATGATGAAGGTAAGGCTACCACTAAGAACTTAGCCTGCTCATTCAACGCAGAGAAACTCTCAACACATCTTCCCCGGTCGTTTTTTAAATGTATATGAACAAAAAAATGGTTAAAAATACAGAAGAAGATGATAAGAAACCTTATTACTTCTTCCCACAGGAAGTTAAATATGGTGTCGTCTACACAATCAAAGACCTGTGACACCTGTGTAGACTTAACCGGAAAGAGATCTTATTATCCTGCTCTTTGTCCGGATGAAGTCAGCGTCTAACAACGCTAGCGGTTTCTCACAATTACTCGCAGCATTGTGATTCACTGAAACAAGTTCAAGGAAACGATAAAGTATAGTATCCAAATCATCCATGATTTGTTCCGAAAAGGAAAGTTATCCTCCTCCGTATCCCTTTCATCATTTGTCTAAATCAGTTAGAATCACGGTCACCGGCATCTGAACAGGCAGATGACTGGACCGATCAAGCACCATTCAACAGCTCAACTTTTGAGACTGACGTTGAGTGCTTCTGCCTTAGCAGGAATACTGTGATGAGTTGCGCAATTTGCGACAGCAAGTCCGTTACAGAGGCCTGAGGAGCAGCAGTCATGAATTGCTTGTCCGCCAGCTGCTCCTGGAACAGTGAGTCTGAGATGGCTCTTACTGCGGACGTCCCGATGAATGAAGCCTCATCTCCTTGGCTAATAGATGGTGCGACTTTCTTCACAGAAGATGGACCTTTTGACGATGCAGACTAGATATCCTAAGTCACTTAGCCAAGGTGTGGTCGGGAGTGCTTGGTAGACGCTGAAGAAGCCAAACTGTAGAAATCCCCAGCTAAGAATTGAACTAAGCATACCGGACAATAGCTATGTACGTAAGCTCTGACTGACGCAAGTTCCTACCAACAACACCTGGCCCCAGATGTTGTTAAAAGAGAGAGAGGAGACTCCCTCTTGCTCACGATCCGGGAAGACCTAACTAAGCATACCTCAGAACTTGCCGGCTTCTTCCTTCCATCAACACAGGTTGAGCATTATTGGATTTAGTAGTGCTACACCCTTATTCTCTCTTGACCGCTATGGTCAAACCCGGCGTCACACTACCCATATTCTGAGTAACGATCCGCCAGTCAAGCTAGCTGGAGACAAGGTCGTAAACACCTATATTCTAAGGTCTAGAAACTTGTCTTATATCATTGAGCACTTATGCCGCTAGCTCTGAATGCAATGCACATGCGACACATCCGGTGTCACGGTCCTCAAATTCAATCTTAACCGCTTCACCGGCGTCAGGGAACTGAAACCACTCATCGCGGTTTACAGCCCTGTGCAATATAAAGAGCACTTTATCCGTTATGTAGAGGAAGCCGTAAGACTAGCCGACCCCGGCTGCCTATTAGACGGGACGTCCCGGACAGGAGGCATGGACGTGAACTCCGACTGACACAAGTTCCTACCAACAACATCTGTCCCCAGATGATGCTGTAAGAGAGAGGGGCCTCTCTCTTGCTCGTGGTCCTGGCTGACCTGGACGAGCATACCTCAGAACTTGCCGGCTTCCTCCTTCCCTCGTCGCTGGGTGAGCATGGTTGTATATTATAGTGCTCGCTCCACCCTATATCATCTCCTAGCCCAGAGCAGACACACCTGGCGTCACAGTTTTCAGAGGTCTGAGTAACCACTTCACCGGTCGAGCTAGCTGGCGACAACGGACTTTGGGCAGTCATGTGTGCTTTTCGAACGTAGTGGAAGCTATAAGACTAGCCGACCCGGGCAGCCTATTAGAAGGAGCGTCCCGGACAGGAAGACATGGACGTAAGCTCCAACTGACACAAGTTCATACCAACAACCTCTGACCCCAGATGTTGTTATAACAGAGAGGGGCCTCTCTCTTGCGCGCGATCATGGTAGACCTCGACGAGCATACCTCAGAACTTGTCTGCTTCCTCCTTTCCGTCGTCGCAGGGTGAGCATGTTCGGATTTTATAGTCCTTGCTACATCCTTGTTCCTCTTCTCGATCGCTACGGACATACCTGGCATCACACCACCCATATTCTGCATGATAAATCTGCCAGTTGAGCTAGCTGGAGACAAGGGACGTAAACCCTATATTCTAAGGCCTAGCCTGGTCTTATATCATTGAGCACTTTTCAGCCAGCTCTAACAGTATAATTCGACGACAGAAGCACACTCTCTGAAGGCAACATGAAACCACGCCATGTTCTTGTTCCTCTGTAAATAGAAACTAAAAAACTCTAGTGACATTTTGGCGAGAGGACCAGCAGTGTCCCCTCGCCGCGAGAGGACCGATAGTGCCCACTCGCCTAACACAAACCATGACACCAGTCATCCACATTGTCAAAATCTGACACATGGAGCAAGAATTAGTGGAAGTACATCGACAAAAAGCCAGACAACGACCATATAAATCGAGGAAAGCCTTCCTCTTATTTGCCCTACTATTAGATAAATATTATTACCTAAAATGTAATATATGTCAATTGTACTACCAACAAATCTACATAAATATAAGATAACATTAAAATACAATCGATGAAATAATTACATCCAGAAGAAAAATACCTTCAAAATATAAAAAAAAATTTTTTTTTAATTTTTTCTTATGTAAGAGCCCAAGTTCCCAAAGGGAACGATGAAACCAAAAGAGCCTAAGTGTGGACAAAATTATAAAAATATGCTATAAAATAAACTACCACACTATAAAAATATTTAATGTTACTTACAACCGTCGTTCCTAAAAATAATAGGAAACTACCTAGAGCATTGTCAATGTAAACAAATGAAAGTGTCAGGGGGCGTGGTGGCTCAGTAGGCAGAGGTGCAGACTGCAAGCCGAGAGGTCCTCAGTTCAAATCCCGGCAACCACGTTGTGTTCTTGGGCAAGACACTTCACCCCCATTGACCACGTGGGGGCACGGTGATGTTGTGTACTAAAGTGTACTGCACGTCGATGGTGCACTTGTCTTCAACCAATGCTAACCCTGCTTGTGTAGAGTTAGTATGTTGGGGAACTGACAGTTGCTCGCCATTGCTCAGTGGTTCTCTCCGGGTACTCCGGCTTCCTCCACCCGTAAAACTGTCATGGTCATGATTAGCCATTGTGCAGAAGTATGTGACCTTAAAACACCAATAATAAATAAATAATGAAAGTGTCAATGACACTGTAGCTCTTCTTGACAAACTTGAACTTGGAAAGTTATAAATGAAATGGCAAAATTGAAGATCATTGGTACCAATGTTATTTGATGAAATTTCAACATTACAGCATTGTGTGTGCACAATGTCAGAGTAATCCATGCATTTTTTAATGTGAACTGGAAGACTGGCTAAAGGAAGAATGTTGATACACATATGCAGTGTGTTCAGAGGTTATTGTAAATGGCAACTTTTTTCACAGAAATGAATGCTAATCAACAACTCTTATCTAGAGTTCTTGACTAATGAGCACATCAAGTTCAAAAACAATCCTACGATAAATGTGTGTCAAAGAATGTTGATGCACAAATGCAATAAATTCAAATATTGTTGCTAACAGCAACAGTTTTTGATGGAAATGAAAAGAAAATCAATAGCTCCTATCTTTGTCACCCTGCATAAGCATACAAAGTTTCAAAACAACCTGATAATGAATGTGCCCTCTGAGCCATGCCAAAGGAAGATGTTAATGCACAAATGCACTAAGTAGAAGGTCATTGCTTTGTGGCAATGGGTTTTTTTTTTTTGGGGGGGGGGGGGGGTTATGGAAATTCATAAATATACCCTGCAGAGAGTGCAAAAGGGATAAGTTGATGCACAAATGCAGTAAGTTCAAAGGCTGGTGATAATGACAATAACTTTTTATGGACATGAAAAAATAGCTCACATCTAGAGGTCACCCCAAACACGCATACCAAGTTTCAAAGTGATCCGATCATAAATGTGCCCTGAAGGATGTGTTAAAGGGAAATACTGAGGTCTGACTAAACTAAGTTCAAAGATCAGCGGCAACATTTTTTGACAGAATTGGAAGAAAATCGACAGCTCCCATATAGATGTCACCCCACACAAGCACACCAAGTTTGCAAGTGATCCAATCTTAAATGTGCCCTGCAGGGCGTGTCAAATGGAAATATTGATGCTTAACTGCACTAAGTTTTTACTAAGTTCATCGAAGGTCATTGCCAGTGGCAACATTTTTTGACAGAAATCGAAGAAAATCAATAACTCCCATCTAGAGTTAACCCCAAACAAGCATACAAAGTTTCAAACCGATCTGATCATAAATGTGCCCTGTAGGACATGCCAAAGGAATATATTGATGCCTGACTAAACTAAGTTCAAAGATCGTTGCCAGCAGCAACATTTTTTGACAGACGGAATTGAAAGAAAATCGATAGCTCCAATCTAGAGGTCACCCCAAACAAGCATGCCAGGTCTCAAAGCAATCCGAACATAAATGTGCCCTGTAGGGTGTTCCAAAGGGAAGTATTGAGGTCTGACTAAACTAAGTTCTAAGAATGTTGGCCGCGGCAACATTTTTTGACGGAAATGGAAAAAAATCGATAGCTCCCATCTAGAAGTCACCCCAAACAAGCATACCAGGTTTCAAAGCTATCCAATCATAAATGTGCACTGCAGGGTGTGCCAAAGGGAAATATTGTGGTCTGACAAAACTAAGTTCTAAGAACATTGGCCGCAGCAACATTTTTTGACGGAAATAGAAGAAAATCGATAGCTCCCATCTAGAGGTCACCCTAAACAAGCATGCCAGGTTTCAAAGCAATCCGATCATAAATGTGCCCTGTAGGATGTGCCAAAAGGAAATATTGAGGTCTGACTAAACTAAGTTGTAAGAACGTTGGCCGCAACAACATTTTTTTCTGGAAATTGAAGAAAATCGATAATAGCTCCCATCTAGAGGTCACCCCAAACAAGCATGCCAGGTTTCAAAGCAATCCGGTCATAAATGTGCCCTGTAGGGTGTGCCAAAGGGAAATATTGAGGTCTTCTGACTAAACTAAGTTCTAAGAACGTTCGCCGCGGCAACATTTTTTGACGGAAATGCAAAATGAAAGAGTCAATGACTCTGTAGCTCAACTTGGATATGACAGGAATTAGTACTTGCTGTGACCAAGACAACTGAATAATGAATATGACAGGCATTACTATTTGTTTTGGCCCAGTCAACAATAATAAAAGAATTACAAGGTGACTGTAATGGACTACAGATTAAGACCAATCATTGTAGATTATTATTTTTGTGTGGAAATTTTCAGTCCCAAACAAAATATTTTCAGACTAAAATTTTTTCTTCTTCTTCTTAAAATTGACCAAAATGCATCAAAACACAAAAAACTAATTTCCGGATTTTGGTCCAAAATTTTCTAAGTCCCACCCGGACCCCAAATTTTCAGTGTAAAAAAAAATTTTTTTTTTTTGTCTTAAAATTGACCAAAACGCATAAAAAACCAAAAAACTAATTTCCGGATTTTG
Organism: Pictodentalium vernedei; assembly: GCA_031216915.1. Classification (NCBI taxonomy): domain Eukaryota; kingdom Metazoa; phylum Mollusca; class Scaphopoda; order Dentaliida; family Dentaliidae; genus Pictodentalium; species Pictodentalium vernedei. The sequence goes on along the minus strand of CM062295.1, from coordinate 450,567,663 downwards.
GGCCAAAATTTTCTAAGTCCCACCCGGACCCCTAATTTGCATAATTTATTCACGAGAAAAACTCTGTATTATATGTAATGTATCCCATGGTACTAAACATTCATACAAAAATTTATTCAAATCAGATCTTTCATTTGGAACTTCTGCGCAAAAATCTGACTGCACTTAATTTTGAACAAAATGGCTGCTAGCGGCCATCTTGAATTTCAGACTGGACCCAAAAACACTCCTTCTCGTCCCACAGTGATAACAAAGGTACCCAAGAAGTTTCGTGAAGATCGGTTCATAAATACGGCCTCTAGCCCGAGCCGTATTGGGATTTGCACTCACAGTGCTGAAAGTAACACTAAATAAATCAAAGTTAGCCTAATTTGCATAATTTACGCACAAGAAAAAAACCTGTAATATATGTAATGTATCCCATGGTACTAAACATTCATACAAAAAATTATTCAAATCAGAGCTTTCATATGGAAGTTCTGTACAAAAAACAGATTTCGGCATCGTCGGTACAAAATGGCTGCTGGCAGTCATCTGGAATTTGGGACTGCACCCAAAAACACTCGTTCTCGTCCCACGGTCATAACAAAGGTACCCAGGAAGTTTTGTAAAGATTGGTTCATAAATACGGCCTCTAGCCCGAGCCATAGCAGCTTGGCACTTACAGCTCTGAAAGTAACACTAAATAAATCAAAGTCAGTCTAATTTGCATAATTTACGCACGAGAAAAAAACCTGTATTATATGTGATGTATCCCATTGTACTATACATTTATACAAAACTTTATTCAAATCAGAACTTTCATACAGAAGTTCTGTACAAAAAACTGATTTTTGCATCATCGGTACAAAATGGCCACTGGCAGCCATCTTGAATTTCGGACCACACCCAAAAACACTCGTTCCCGTCCCAGGGTCATAACAAAGGTACCCAAGAAGTTTTGTAAAGATTGGTTCATAAATACGGCCTCTAGCACGAGCCATAGCAGCTTGGCACTTACAGCTCTGAAAGTAACACTAAATAAATCAAAGTCAGTCTAATTTGCATAATTTACGCACGAGAAAAAAACCTGTATTATATGTGATGTATCCCATGGTACTAAACATTTATAAATACGACCTCTAGCCCAAGCCATAGCCAATTGTTGACGTACGGACAGACGGACAGACGGATGGACGGATGGACGGACGGACAGACGGACGACGGGCCATGACAATAGCTCAAATTTGACTTCGTCAAAGTTGAGCTAAAAATAGATAGCTCCCATCTAGAGCTCACCCCAAATAAGCATACCTGGTTTCAAAGCAATCCAATCATAAATGTGCCCTGTAGGGTGTGCCAAAGGGAAATATTGTGGTCTGACTAAACTAAGTTCTAAGAACGTTGGCCGCAGCAACATTTCTTGACGGAAATTGAAGAAAGTTAAAAAAATTATATTAATTTCTATATTTTTTATACTTACCAATGACCCAGACATAGCTGGTGCTAACTCTTAAAATATAGGGCCAAACACAAATTTTGCCCCCCAATCCCCAAAATTTGCATCTAAAACCAAAGAAAACATGTCCTGAATGGCCCTCCACACTTCACCTCTACTGCGCATGCGCAGTGTCAAGGACGTTCCGAAATTGAAGCCATTAATCATTCTAATAACCAGTGCCTGGTAAGCGCTATGTACTCAGCGGGGAGGCAAGAGTTCCCAACTCCTGGGAGGGCCATCCCCGTCTGGGTCATTGGTAAGTATAAAAAATATAGAAATTACTATAAATTTTTTAACATTTTTATACTGTACCAATGACCCAGACATAGCTGAATAGTAAAAAGGCTGGAGGGCCAAGGACATAGAGCAAGATGGAATACGCTCAATAATATAAAATAGAGTCATCCCCTCTAGGGAAAAAGAAGTAATAGGCCTTACATGTATCTTTCTTATTTATGATAAATTAGAAAGATACAACACCTTCCAAAATTGAGCATCATGCATCCATGTACTCTATTAATATTGAATATAATCCTTATACTAATAATTTTTAAAGTAAGCCAATAAAATAAAGTAAGTCTAAAGAATAGAGACTCTTATACTCCTTAAAAGAGTCTGAGGATTGCATAATTATGTCCGTTGACACGTGCTATATTCAAAAGCTATACTTTAAAAACTAAGACTTGAATGAATTTTTAAAACATAAACTTCTCACTAAACAACCATCCCAATAACAGCTCAGAATTACTAACTCCGGAGGAGGTATCCCCTTGTTTTCATAGTAAAACAGGTGACCCAAGGGAACACCCTCCCCCCCCCCCCCCCCCCCCCCCCCCTTTTTCTTGCCCTGGGTCAAATAGCCCAGAGCGAAGAGGGCAGCAGAACGGAGTCACTGCCGAAACAGACAGCCTACCTAGCTATAGTAGCAACTGTTAAGTGAATGACATTCTGAGCAGTAGATAACAGACCTAACAATAGAGGCCTCCAGAAATGGACTCGATATTTCTGAGATACAAATTCATGAATGTGGAGGGCTGAGCGCAATGAGCAGCCTTCAAAAATCTATAATAGCGACACTATTAATGTAAGCCCAAGATGTAGAAGAACTCTTAGTTCATGAGCCGAAATCTTAAGCACAACTGCTGAGTCAATGATATACCATAAGCAGTACCGATAGTTAATTGAATCCATTAGCAATAGAATTAGGCATCAAAGACAGAAGAAGCTTACGCCCGTAGTAATAAACAGATATCTGTTTATAAATACATAAACTCTAACCGGACAGAGTAAAGGCCTATGCCCGTACGAAGACGGAAGGACCTTAATAACAATAGGTTCCGGATATTAGGAGCCTAACTCTTATGCAAAAATCCAACCTAAATAGTAAAGGAAGTAGTGATTCCGAAACTACGAAAGTGAAAATCATCCATCGATAGTGCATGAAACTCACTGACTCTTCAGTAAAAGAGAAACCAACAGAATTACTGTCTAAAAGGTCAGAATTTGAAAACTACTGTTTCCAGAGGCTCAAATGATTACTTAGCTAAATAAGAACCGAAGTTAAATTCCATATAGGAATTTAATCTAAAGATTCTAAGTCTATTTATCAAAAAGTTACTAACTGACTTAGATAAAGAGACATAAGACTCCATTGTAAACTATCCTAGAGTGCATAGGTATGAGGTAACATAAACCTATAACCTTAATAATAACAGGCTGCAGTAGATCTTGTCAAACAAGTATACTAAAAAGTTGCAATGAGTAGTATGGAGGGATCAACAATATGAACATAGTGATCCCTACACCAACGACGGAAGAGCCTCCACTTTAGTCGCATAGAATAGCGAAGAAGAGGATCTCCTATAGTAAGAAATCGCGTCCAAAGCTCGTCCAGTACAATGCTTACAATGCAATACGGACCACACAACGGAATACATGAAGGTTGCGACCTTGCGAGTTGTGATAAGGATGACACGATTTACCTAGTGAAAAAAGATCCTCACATTGAGGAAGATTTCACGTTAAGTCCCACAGAAGACAACAGAGTAAATTACCCATGGTCTCTGTGAAGATAGAGATGCTATCAACAGAAATGTATTGTGGTTGTTTATCTTAGCAATACCTGCTGAAACAACAGCGCCGGAGAATACGCGTATCCTAACATTCCGTCCTATAGATCACTAGAGCGTTAACAACATTAGCTCAGAGATCCGGACAAGCCAACACATATACGTCTGCAATTGATTAGCAAGCTGTGTCGTAAATAAATCATCATTGGGCGCTCCCATAGATAGCAAATCTGATTGAATACTTGTTTGTTGAGAGTCCATTCTGACAGCCACAAGCGACCCCTAAGTGAACGGGAGTCCGGTAAAACAATCAGACGACCCGGAATATGACGGACCAAAACAGAACTTGGTGTACTATAACCAACAGACGGATTCTTTCCATTAAATTGAATAACGGAAACGAAAGAGTGCCTCCCTGGTTCCGGAGATACGCCACTACTGTCGAATTAACGGACAGGATTTGGGCATGCGTTTCTGAATAATGTTCATGCAATGACATAAAGCAAGCCTAAAAAACATTATTCCGCGGAAGATAATTGGTTGCTAAGAGACTGCGGAACCCAAAGACCCTGGCACTACGAATCCTTTGGGATAAGTTTTATATCCCAATCTATTTGACTGGCAACCGTCATAACAGCAACACTCGGGTCCGGCAACTGCAGTGGCACCCTCTGAGTCAACCACCGAATGTTTGCCCCAGTCTGAATCTCTTGTAACACTAGATAGACAAGAGAACGTGTAAATCGAGCAATTCATGGATTGCTGAAAAGTTGCCGTCGAAGAGAGGCTTCTCCGAGAACGAAGCGACTCTGAGAGAGTTCTTCACCTTACTATCCACGCGCGTGGATGTAGCTAGGACTGCGTCACGTCTAACCAACTCCAATCAGCCACTGAAGGGCGGAGTTATACGTGAACAAACTACTGCCCTCAAAAGAAATCACATTGAGAATAATATCCCGTAAATCTTTTCTTGAAGACGTAATGATAACGCCTCAGTAAGGTGGATTACGTATGATAAAGCGTCTAAGTTAAGTCTACTAGACATCATTGTCGTTTCCAACATTATGGTTGGAAAAGACATAGACGGCGAAAAAGAATATTTCCAGTCTTTAACCACGCCGTCTAGACACATATGAACTCTGGGTATGCCCTGCTCTGCCAAAATAAATTATTCGTATAAATGATAAAACGGCAGAAATGAGCATTGCGGACAAGAAACTAAACTATCATGCTTGGTAGCAGGCTTATATGCATATATAGCATCGAAAAATAAAACACATGTTGTAATGACATTATTGGACTGTGTCGGTAAGTCAGGGACAATGTCCCTGAACCGATCCAAAATTCCGTGTCCAATGACGCTATAAGTCTCTTATCCAACATCGCAGCAATGTAGTCCGAAATAACAATCACTGGAAGATAATGCCAGAAGATATGAATGGCAGCTTCCGATGCTACGAAAGGGAAAACTCGAAATCTTTCGAATCCCTTTCGCCATCCTGTCGGACCCTATAAAGCGTTCGGTCGTCTGTACCTGATGCAACTGCGGACCGCACTGACCCAGCGCCGTCAGATAATTCCTGATTCGAGTAAGAAACTGTCGATTGCTGGGATGCTGCGAAACAACTGTGCTAACTCGGATAGCACGTCCGTCACTGAGGCCTGAGGAGAAGTGGTCCTACAATGCATTGCCGCTGGAAGCTCCGTGATCGTTACCCGGTGCATTCTACCAATATGCGAGCGAACGGAGTGTATAGGCCTCGTGTCCCTTGGCTACCGGACGGCGTGACCTATTCACCGTGGAATCACTGAATGACGAAACTGATCGGATACTCGAGGTCACGTAGCCAAAGTGCGGTCGTGTGCCCTGCTGTGAGGATGAGGAAGCATTATCGACAGTCTCTCGGACTGTCAATATAACGGAGCGTCCCGACCGACAGGCATATGCTCCGAATGTAAAATATCTGAACCACAACATGTGGTTCCCTATGTTGTTGGACGAGAGAGGGACCTCTCTCGCACACAGCCCGGACGGACCTGGACAAGCCAGGAACCGGACTAACAGGCTTCCTCCGATCTGTCCTCAATCCGCCGTCACTAGGTGAGTACTAAAGTAATTATAGCGCTCGCATCACCCAAATCTCCTTCCTAGACCGCAACGGACGAACCCGGTAGCCGAACCATTCGATGAATGTACGCTACACCGGGTGAGCTAGCGAATGTCACTCCGTCAATCCTACAAGGGATCTCTTAGGTGATAGACATATTCCATGAGCACTTATTGCCGCTAGCTCTTCATTAACTATGACGACAGAGGCACACCTTTGAAAGACATCTCCGTAACTTTGCGAACAAGAAACCAGAAATGCTTGGTTATAGCAAGCATATAATAATAATATATATATAGTGTCGTTCAATAATTCGAAAGTTGTGTGACATTATTGGACTATGTCGGAACTGAGGGACGATGTCCCTGAACCGAACCAAAAATTTCTAAGTCCACCGACGCTATCAGTTTCTTATCCGGCATCGCAGCAATCTGGTCCGACGAAAGAAGCTGTAGAAGACCAAGTCAGATGACATACACAACAGCATATGTTGTTCCGAAAGGGAAAGCTCGAAATCCTCCAAATCCCTTTCGGTATCCCGTCGGACCGGATGAAATTTTCGGACGTCCATACCCGCTTCCGCAGAGCGTCCCGACCCAGCATCGTCGGATAAAAAATATGCGACAGATTCAGTAGATGCTGGGATGCTGCGATAAGCTGTGCTATTTAGGAAAGCACGTCCGTTCCCGAGGCCTGTGCAGTAGCGGTCTTACGATGCATTGCCGCCGGAAGCTCCGTGTACGTTGACTCCCGCACACTTCCTATGCGAACGTCCGGAGTCTGCAGGCCTCGTGTCCCTGGCTACCGGATGGTGTGACCTGGTCGCCGATGATTCTCTGACTGGCGAAGCTGACTGGATATCCGTGGTCACGTAGCCAAGAGCGGTCGTGTGCGCTACCATGAGAATGAGGAAGCCTTATTGACAGTCTACTCCGGACTGACTATATGTCGGAGCGTCCCGAGCGACGGACGTATGCTCCGAATGCGAAACATTTTGTACCACAACATCTGGGGTGAGATGTTGTTGTACGAGAGAGGGGCCTCTCTCGCTCGCCGTCCGGATGGACCAGAACGAGCTATGAACCGGACTAAAAGGCTTCCTCCGTTCTCCCTCCGATCCGCCGTCACTGGGTGTGCATTTGGTTGATTTATAGTGCTCGCATCACCCCAAAATTCCTTCTAGACCGCAACGGACGAACCCAGCTGCCGAACCATTCGATGAATGGACGCTACACCGGGCGAGCTAGCGGACGTCAAAGGCCGTCGAACCTACTAGGGTCCTCTTAGGCAATTGGCGTATTTACAAGAGCACTTTTCCGCTAGCCCTTCATTAATTGTGACGACGGAGGCACACTGTTGGAAGACATCACAGATACATCACCCTAATCTTGATCGTCTGAAATAGAAATTGATAAAGTAGAGTGACCCTGCGGGGAAAGGACGGAGTGTCCAATTCCCCAATAACATACCGTGACATACGCTTCCCATATTGTCATCGAAATCATACGATACTGAACAGGAGTTAATGCGAGTACACTGACCACATATAGAATGATTATAAAAGTCAGAGGAAGACTTCCTCTTATTACAATTGATCAATATCCTTTCAATGCGAAAAGAAAACAAGTCCTGGTACTCGCACTAACCCCTGGTAATCAAAATACATAATAATAATATGATCCATTAATATAGAAAAAATAATTGAAATCAAAATATTTTGAAAAAATATTTTTTCAGAATAGCCCAAGTTTCTGAAAAGTAACGTTGAGCCCCAATGGATCCCAAGCCTAAGTGTGGACAAAAATTTTAAAAATATTTTAAACAATTTATTCAACACTTACGAACAATAATAATGTATCTAGTTATGATTAAAATAACATCAAGATATTATTTTCCAGAAATCCCCCCCTCACACAGAGGGCTGTTGTAAATGTAAACAATGAATGTAAAAACACTAAAATAAGACTCCAGGCACCCAGGCCCGGAATCAGTTACCAAAAATACACTATCTGATGCAAAACAGAGACTTCCAGGGAAGAAACTACAGAACATCAGATGGTAGATGCAGAACACAATGCCTAACCACCCATAGGTGAAGACGTAAACATGGGGAAAAGAACAGAATTCATTCTGTTGTTCAGCTAAAACTCACAAGAAAATTTAGTAATAATAATTACAAAAACTATGCCAAAAGCATGGGAGAATAGCAAGGGGGGACTTAAAGGAAAGGGAGAGAGGAAAACACTGAAAAATCAGTGTAACTACATAATCAGAATGACAACAAAATGGCTGCTGCCTCGAAAATAGGTAACTTAACATAATTTCATTAAAAAATTTTAAGTTACAGCCCTGATAATATTCTGTCACACATTTTTCCTCTCCTCCTTCTCTATCCTCCTTAGAATCACCATTTCACTAATATTTATGTGTCTGGCATCATTTAAACTGAGATTTACAAGCACAAAGATCAGTCAGATGTTAACTGAGGAAGGGCCAAACTTAGAATGATTAATGGCGCCAATTTCGGAACGTCCTTGACACTGCGCATGCGCAGTAGAGGTGAAGGGTGGAGGGCCTTTCAGGACATGTTTTCTTTGGTTTTAGATGCAAATTTTGGGGATTGGGGGGCAAAATTTGTGTTTGGCCCTATATTTTAAGAGTTAGCACCAGCTATGTCTGGGTCATTGGTACAGTATAAAAATATTATAAAATTACAGCCCTGAATGTTTTAAACCACTATTTCTTCCTTCCTTCATCCAGTTGTGTCCTTGGATCCACCAAAATAACCATTCATTTGTGTCTGGCATCATTAAAACTGAGATTTAAAAGCACAGATGTCAGTTTGTTGTTATCTGACTGAAGGGCCAAAAATGAATGATGTTTGCGCCAATTTCGGTGACTTCCTGGCATCTGCGCATGTGCGGAGGGTAAATGTATGGAGGGCCAGATAGGACTTCTAATTTTCGGTTTTGCATGCAAATTTTGGAGATTGGGGGCAAAATTTGTGTTTGGCCCTAGATATTTTTGAGTTAGCACCAGCTAGTCTGGGCCATTGGTATACAGTATAAAAATACACTACATTTTTTAAACTTTGGACCATCAATAATACAATGGTTTCACACATTCTATAACAATATATATAGTTATGTCTTGAACAATAGTCACTGCATGGAAAGTTTCGACCTACAGGGGGGAGTTAGACAGGGAGATCCTCTATCCCCATACCTCTTCATCCTCTGTGCTAAGATCATTAGTGCAGCTCTAAAAAACAACACAAATATCAATGGAATAACTTAGATGTGAGTCTTCCATGGAAGACGTGTGTCGCCTGGCATTTCAGACAGAATTCTAAGTGGAAAAGGGGCATAACTCTGGAAAAAATACAGCGGATCAAAAAATAAAATAGGAGGTGCACAATGCCATTATGTGATAAAGAATCACTGAAAGTTTCATCAAAATCCATTCATAGGTTAAAGAGGAGTGGCGGATAAGAGAAAGTGTGACGCGGACGACGCGGATGGCGCAAGACGACGGGGCATAACTCTGGAAAAAATACAGCGGATCAAAAAATAAAATAGGAGGTGCACAATGCCATTATGTGATAAAGAACCACTGAAAGTTTCATCAAAATCCATTCATAGGTTAAAGAGGAGTGGCGGATAAGAGAAAGTGTGACGCGGCCGACGACGCGGCCGATGCAAGACGACAAAAGTAATCCCTATATGTCGCTCCCCACTTCGTAGGGCGGCGACACAATAAAGTCATTCCATCAAGTATTTCAAAAGTTATTGAGTTTTGAAACTCGTTGGTCACCGACCTACCGACCGACCGACCGACCGACCGACAGACAGATAGACCAACAGACAGACCGACATTGTCACTTAAAGAGCTGCTAGTCGCAGCTAAAAAGCCCAAGTGTGGACAAAAATTTTAAATCCATTTCAAAAAATTAATGTAACACTTTCGGACAATATTAATGTATCTTGCTATGAACTGAACTAACCAGAGGACAAGTAATCACTATCAGAAGCAACCGTTGTCAACATAAACAAAAAGTCATTCCATGCAAGACGACAAAAGTAATCCCTATATGTCGCTCCCCACTTCGTAGGGCGGCGACACAATAAAGTCATTCCATCAAGTATTTCAAAAGTTATTGAGTTTTGAAACTCGTTGGTCACCGACCTACCGACCGACCGACCGACCGACCGACAGACAGATAGACCAACAGACAGACCGACATTGTCACTTAAAGAGCTGCTAGTCGCAGCTAAAAAGCCCAAGTGTGGACAAAAATTTTAAATCCATTTCAAAAAATTAATGTAACACTTTCGGACAATATTAATGTATCTTGCTATGAACTGAACTAACCAGAGGACAAGTAATCACTATCAGAAGCAACCGTTGTCAACATAAACAAAAAGTGTACAAAAACCAGAAACATGACTCCAGGCACTGATAAACATGGCCCGAAATCAGTTACCAATTTAAACACTATCTGATGCAAAACAGAGACTTCCAGAGAAGAAACTGCAGAACATCAGATGGTAGATGCAGACCAAAACGCCTAAACACCCAAGGGTGAGGACGTAAACATGGGGAAAAAACAGAATATTATTCTGTTACCAAGCCAAAACTCCCAAGAAATTTTAGTAATCAACTTTCCAAAAAAATATGCCAAAAGCATGGGAAAATAGCTAGGGGGGAACAAAGGAAAGGGAGAGAGGAAACACTGAACAACAATGGTACATTCATCGCAAGAATGACAACATAAGGGCTATGCCTTGAAAATAGGCAATATGAAATAATTTCGTAAAAAAAGTATAAGTTACAGCCCCCAACATTTCCTGTCACTGTTTCTTTCTCTCATCCTTCTATTTCCTCCTTAGATCCACCATTTCTCTCATAATTATATGTCTAGCATCATTTAAACTGAGATTTACAAGCACAAATATCAGTGAGATGTAACTGATGTGATGGCCAAACAAAGAATGGTAATTGTGCCAATTTCGAGACCTCCTTGACACTGCGCATGCACAGTTGAGTAAAAGTATGGAGGACCATATAGGACATGTAATTTTCGGTTTTTGATGCAAATTTTGGGGACTGCAGGGTAAAATTTGTGTTTGGCCCTAAATATTTAAGAGTTAGCACCAGCTAAGTCTGGGTCATTGGTACAGTATAAAAATACTATATACTGAACAATTATCTAAAAAAAATTTGGAAAAATTGAAAAGTTACTCAATGATTGGTTCTTCAGAAATTTAACTCTTAATTGGAAAGACTGCTGTCGTCAAAACGCTTGTTTTACTGGTTTTGATACACAGCCTGTCGGTTCTACCTGATTCCCCTGAAGATGTTCTTTGCAAAGTACAAATCAAATTCTTCAGTTTCCTATGGTCAGGGAAAAATGAGAAGATAAAAAGATCTACAATAATAAATACTATAGAAAATGAAGGAATTAAATAACCCCACCTAAAAGCTTACAGTTACTCACTAAAACTATCTTGGATCAAAAAACTGTTAGACCCAAATATCTTTGCTCCTTGGAAGACTCTTGTTTTAAACGACATCGAAGATCTCGGAAACAACAAAATATGGCACCTTCATAAAGAAGGACTTCACAAAATAGGAGAACTTCTAAACCCATTCTTGGAAAATGTTCTAACTGCTTGGTCACTTCAGGACGAAAATAACGTGTTGACTCCAGAAGAGATATTTTCAGAAACAATTTACTATAATAATGACATAAAAATTAATACATGTAATAGACATTTTTTTGATAAACGGTGGCTCAAGGCTGATGTATTTTTTATCAATGATCTCTTAACAGGGGATAGAAAAATCTTACTTTTTACTTATTTTTGCAAAAAATACAATCTCAAAATACCATTCATTGTCTACCAGGGAGTCATTCATGCTATTCCAAAATTGTGGAAGGAAACAATGAGACAGTATGGAAAAATTGCCGACATAAAAAATGAAAATATTGAAAAACTTGAACACTCCCAAAAGGTCTGTCAGGCCTTTTATCTAACATTCTTGCAACAATTTGCTACATCTCCTCTACAAACACAAAGAAAATGGGATGAAATTTTGAATACCAGCTTACAGTCTGATCACATGGAGCAGATATATAACAAGAGCATCGCGTAGCGGGACAATATACGCCCGTTTTGAATTTTTGAAGGGTTGGGGTAAGGATGGGGGTGAGGGTGAAAATTGTTTGGACCAACCCCATATTCGAACTTAACCTGTATTTTGTTGTGATTAAACAACATTCCAAGTTTGGAACCAATCAGAAAACAAATAATGAAAGTTATCATCAGGAAACCAAATATTTGAAGTATTCTATGTCCAACAGTTAGGCCATACTAAAGTTATAATCTGGAAAACACAAAATGCACAAATACAAGAGGAATAACTCTGGAAAGGTACATGCGATTTTGGCCGAAAGTGAACCTGAGCTGTGCTTTGTGGTCATAAACAAAATCTGAGAATTTGAAACAAATTAGTCAAGGCAAACTAGTTATCATCTGGAAACCACATAATTCACAAATTTGCAATCACTCAAGGGGAATAACTATGGAACTGTACATGTGATTATGGCCAAAGGTGAACTTGAGCTGTGCTTTGTGGTCAAAAACAAAATCTGAGAATTTGAAAAACATCGGTCAAGGCAAACTAAAGTTATCATCCGGAAACCACAAAATCCACAAATTTGCAATCATTCAAGGGGAATAACTCTGGAAAGGTATATGCGATTGTGGTCAAAAGTGAACTTGAGCTGTATTTTGTGGTCAAAAACAGAAAACTGAAAATTTGAAATAAATCGGTCAAGGCAAACTAAAGTTATCGTCCGGAAACGAAAAGTTGGGCTAAATTCCCATAAATAAAGGGCCATAACTCTACTGCAAATGGGCCGCTAGAAACAGAAATCGAACCCAGCCTGTATTTTGTCACACTAAATCCACATGCCAAATTTAACTCAGCTCAATCCATTACAACTAAAGTTATCGTCCGGAAACGAAATGTGTCCATGGACGGACAGACAGACAGACAGGTGGAGAGACCATTCACATAATACGTCCCGTTTTTCAAATGGGTGTATAAAATCAACATCTGAAAAATTTGGTGCCAATCTGTCAAGGCGTTTGGATTTAAATGAACGGAAACCAATTTTTTTTCAAAAATTGTGGTTTCAAAGGGCCATAACTCTGCAGCGGATGGACTGAGAAACACCAATATCGAACTTGACCTGTATTTTATTGCTACAAACAACATCTGAAAGTTTGATGTCGATCCGTCAAGGCAATCGACTTTAAATGAAAGGAAACCAATTTTTTTCGAAAGATTGAGTTTTCAAACAGCCATAACTCTGCAGTGGATGGACTGAGAAACACCAATATCGAACTTGACCTGTATTTCATTGCTAAAAACAACATTTGAAAAATTTGGTGTCAACCTGGTCAACGCGATCAGCTTCAAATAAACGGAAACCAATTTTTTTTTAGAAAAATTGTGTTTTCAAAGGGCCATATCTCTGCAGCAGATGCACTGAGAAACACCAATATCGAACTTGACCTGTATTTTAAAGCTAAAAACAACTTCTGAAAGTTTGATGTCGATGCGTCAAGGCGTTCGACTCTAAATGAACGGAAACCAAATTGTTTACGGACAGACAGACAGACAGACTGACTGATAACATAATACGACCGTTTTTTAAACGGGCGTATAAAAATTCATTCACACTCACTGATGATTCTTATTTACAGAGTCTGCAATGCAAAATACTACATAGGATTCTCTACACAAACTTTAAACTTTATCAATGTAATTTATTTGCAACAGAATTGTGTACCTTCTGTAATAATTCTAAAGAGACAATTTAGCACCTCTTTTTTGAATGTTCCTTTTCAAACTCTATATTAATAAACTTGAAGGAAAAATTAGAAGAGGGATGTGGAATCATACTACCGCTCGAAAAACAAGATATCATTTCGGTCACAACAATGAGAAAACGGAATCAATAATAGATCTATGTATTCTTATCTATAAAAAAATTCATTTATTCCTACAAAGTGTGAGGGTGCTTCATTGAACAATTGAAAGTGTACAAAAATATAGAATTAATGTCTATTGGTGTATAATCATCTAAAAAGGCATTGGAGCTGAAGGTGAGGTGGGCCGGATTGTCAACTATCTTATAATAGTTGACAGTTTGGCCCAGCTCAGTTCCGAGTGTGACTAGCTCAAGTACTTTAAACTTCTGGGAGGCGCATCGGTTTGTGCTTTACCATTACTCCTTGAGCTTTCAAACTAGCTTCTGCAACACTCTTTTATCTAATATCTTGATAGAATTTGAGTCCTACTTTGTTAATTTTATACTCATACTCACTGTTTATTAGCTACAGAACCTCGATTGTAAGAAGTCACACGCGTATAAATTTATGTAGAAATCTATGTGCAATTGTATTATATACATGTTTTTCACAACTGTGTCTGAATAAAGAAAATCTAAAAAACAAAAACAGAATACTCTTTCATCAGAAAGTTAAAAAATTTATAGTAATTTATATATTTTTTATACTTACCAATGACCCAGACTTAGCTGGTGCTAACTCTAAAATATTTAGGGCCAAACACAAATTTTGCCCCCCCCCCCCCCCCATCCCCAAAATTTGCATGCAAAACTGAAAATTAGAAGTCCTATCTGGCCCTCCATACATTTTACCTTCTGCACATGCGCAGACTCCTGGAAGTCACCGAATCTGGCGCCAATAAATCATTCTTTGTATAAAAAGATTATAATAATTCAGCGGGGAGGTATGAGTGCCCAGTACTGCCCACTCATGGGAGGGCCATTCCCATCTGGGTCATTGGCAAGTATAAAAAATATATAAATTACTATAAATTTTTTAACATTTTTATACTGTACCAATGATCCAGACTTAGCTGAATCATAAAAAGGTGGAGGGCCTAGAACTTTGGGAATAGTAGATCAACACAGATCAAATCCTTCAAACCAGGATGAAGAAATAAGAACTACATGTATATCTCTTAATACCAAAATAGAAGAAACATAACCTAATATGTATCAATTATGTACATCCTAAATCTAAGCATAAAATCATGTTAATTAAGATGTAACAAATAAACAATTTTAGAGACCAGTCTGGTCTAGACCCTAAAAATAATTAAGGCATACTGAGAATGAGAAAAATTTCCCATAAACTTACGCCACACAATAATATTGCAGCTGATCGCCGAACATAATACGGATAAGATAGCTTCCTCAATAGTTAAATACCCCATAAGGCAGAGAAGTGGGCAAAATGATGCCCCCTCCCCCCCCCCCCCCCTTTTTTGAACATAGCTTCAAAAGAAGGAGGGGATAGCTCTAGAATCAATAAGCAGTACCCGGAAACGATATAAAAATATCGATCAGGCACTCAAAAAATTAATTCATGAACAATAAATAGTGCTTAACTCCACTTCACAAGCCAAGGCTATAGCAATGATTTTGTTAAATAACATTATCCGCTAAAAGATATGCACTGTCTGCAGACGCCGTATACAGGTACAACGAAATCAGTGAAAATCAAATATAACATACAAAAGTGGGATAAGATGAACAATCTCTGCAGAGAAAACATGCTTAAAAGATCATTCACAGGAGGCCTCTGAATATTAAACCGGTAAAAACACTCTCCAACGTGTACTATTTGGTATCTACAACTATAAACACGTGAGAATATGCGGTTAGACAACCGACAAAATAGAGACAAGGATCTAGAAATGGAGGTAGGTATGAAAAACCGGCTCCAAAATCAGAAATTAAATACCGGAAACAAATGCAACAGAACTGCATGTATGCGTATAATGGTGTCATCCAACACGACCCAGACGCAAAGTATGTATGTATTAAAAATACGCGACAGCGTGAGTGTGGAGGGGGGGAATTCAGTTATATGTCAAAACCCCTCACCCACATTACTTAATCATAAAGCTACTTCACGTCTGAATACTCCGTAATGCTACTGAGAGCAGAGAATGACATGAAGAATAAACCTTCCCTAAAAGAAGAAAACCTTCTAAAGGGGAAGCTTCTGGCGAATGCTCAATAGCAGACACCATAACCTCAATGAAATCAATAGAAACAAATGAACTGAAGGATACACATATCCTATCATTCATTCCCATGAAAATGGATGAGCGTCAATGTATGCACTCAAAAGCCCTGTACTAGCGACACAAATAATGGAAACTATTATTCCCATGCGCCGAAAACTTAACTATCCTGAAGAGATCCCACATAAGATCATAATAGCCAAACAGTTAGAATAAGCGCAAGATATAGCCAGCGCTTACTTATGCACTGAAATCTTAAGCATTGACTGCTAATTGGAGGATAAATAACCCAAGCAGTACGAATAGCTAACTGACTTATTTAACAATCGAATGAACATAAATGTCCCTTCTATTGAAAAAAAATAAGAACAGAAGCATACTTCTTTTCTGATAAACTCTAATGTGCACAGAGAGACCCTCGGACTCAATATATGAACTCACGTCCGAAATAATGGAGAAAACCATAATATATGCCCAAACTTGACCTTATGTTAAAAGATTCTTAAAACAAAACAGGTCAACAGGGAAAAACGTCATGTGTGTAAGCGACCCATCGAAATAACATTCCAAGCCGCTCCACACCACTCCATCCAGCGCAAAAACAACTATCGCTGTTAATGCGTCAGATAACAGATAAAAGCGAGCCGAATAGCTGGTTAATTTGCTCTGTGAAACAACAGATGAACCATCCAAATGAATAGAGGGATACATGTATCCTATCATAAATCCCAAGCTAAAGAACTATACTCGCTAGAATTGCCGAACGTTAGCTTTTCGACTGAAAGATAATCATAAATAACGTAATTATCCACTTCCAGTCAAAATCGGCCGGACCGAGTTCTATAGGAGCCTCAAACCACTGGCTCAGGGGAGTCTGATCAGTATCTCAGTCTGACAAGAAACCCCTAACCAAGTGGTAGTATAGACAAACCTAAAGAATTATGTATAGGAGAGATACCTATACCTTCGCTATGAGCCTATAAGTGAATTGAGTCTAGGACAAACTCTCCTACTCTTTTGTTGGCTGTAGTCGATTAGACCCCAACTTAAAGAGTCGAGAATAGATGCTTTCTTGTAGTATAATCCTACAATAATGAAAGGTTACCATCAAAGACTTAGGTATATCTATGCCTACTATGAGTCCAAATAGACTATTTGAGTCTAGGACAACCTCTCATACTCTTTCTGCTGGTGATGGTACATTAGGCTCCAGCTTAAAGAGACAAGAATAGATTCTTATCATACAAACTAGAGTTGGAAGACTAAAGCGACCTATGGCAAGTTTTCCACCTAGTCAAATGCAAAAATGAAGACACAAGGCTTCTTTGCATCAGCATAACTCTCACTTAACATAAGTTAAGACCGAGAAATAAATACTATGACTGGAAAGAATTTTAAAAAGGTACTTAACACCACAAAATTCCTTCCATACATACAATGCGTCACAGTACTTGAATTAAGTACATAAGACCATGAGACTAAATTCGCTCTGACTAAAGAAATTATCTTCTCAATTGCATCCGAGCGAACATCTAATGAAAGTAAGGCTAAAACTAGGATCTTAGCCTGCTCAAACAACGCTGAGGAACTCTCAACGTCTTCCCATGCTGTTTTTAAAAGTATGTGAACCATCACAAATGATTAAAAATACAGAGGAAGAAGATAAGAAACCGAATTACTTTTCCGCCGGAAGATAATATATATGGTGTCGTATACAGAATCGAAGATCTGCAATACCCATGTAGACTTAACCGGAAAGAGATCTTACTACCCTGCTCTTAACCAGAGAAGTCAGCGTCTAACTACGCTAGCGGTTTCACAGTTGCTCGCAGCATTTGAATCACTGGAACAAGATCAAGGAAATGATAATGTATGATATCTATATCATCCAAGAGTTGTTCCAGAAGGAAAGTTATCCTATCCATAATATGATTAAATCAGATAGAATCACAGTCACTAGCATCTAAACAGATAGGTGACTGGACCAAATAAGCACTATGCAACAGCTCAAAATTTTGAGATAGACGTTGAGTGCCTCTGCCTCAGCAGGAATACTGCAAATAGCTGTGCAACTGCGACAGCAAGTCTGTTACAGAGGCCTGAGGACAGGGAGTCCAACATAGTTATTACTGCGGACGACCAATGAATGAAACCTCATCTCCTTGGCTACTAGATGGTGCGACTTCTTACTAAAGATGGACCTTTGACGACGAAGACCGGGAAACTGAGTCACTTAGCCAAGGTGCGGTCGGGAGTGCTTGATCCTCTACTTTTCTCTTACCAGACATGATACCTCAGAACTTGTCGTCTTCTTCTTTCCATCAACACTAGGGGAGCATGGATTCAATCCACAGTGCTTGCTACACCCTATTCTCTCTCGACGGCTACGGACATACCTGGCATCACATCATCCACATAGGAGTTAAATCTGCCGGATGAGCTAGCTGATTTAGACAAGGGACATAAGCCTCCGTGAAACTTAGCCCTTGTCGTATTAAAATTCATAGTACTTACCCACTGCTTTAATACAATGCAAATGCAACACATCTGGAGTCACGGTCCAAGTATCCAATCTTAACCGTTACACCGGCAACAGAGAACTGACACCACTCATCGGTTTTTATAGCCTTGTGTAAAATAAAGATCACTTATCAGAATGAAGAGGAAACCATAAGACTAGCCGATCTCGGACCTTATCAGTTTCCTCCTTCCATCGTCACTGGGTGAGCATAACTGCCTATCATATAGATCACTCCACCCTATATGATCTCACTTTATCTATCCTGGATCATCTACACCCAGCGTCATAGATTTCAAGGGCTGAGTAACTATTTCACCGTTGGAATTATGTAGAGCATGAGGCGATAAGAAACTGGATTTGCCAGTCTTAGAGGCTAGCTTAAATATAGCGACATATAGAAGTTCAAATGTTTTCCATGTGACATATCTGGACTGGGTCGGAAACTCAGGTGCAATATCCTTATTCTGGCTGAAAAATCTGTGTCCAGTGACGCTATCAGTCTCTTATCAGGTATCGCAGCACTCTGGTCTGGAGGAACATCTTCTGGAAGGTGTTGTCGGATGAAATCTATGGCTACCTTATGTTGTTCAGAAAGGGAAAAATTCCAGCTCCGCTGATTCTCTTTCACCATCTGACTGGACCAGAATCTCGGTCGTCCCTTTCTGACCCTGCAGGGGAGCGTACCGATCCAGCTTACTCAGACAGTTTCTGCAGGTTGCTGGGATGCTGTGATGAGTTGAACTATCTGTGATAGCAAGTCCGTCACAGAGGCCTGTGGAACCGCGGTCTTCCGTAGTTGAGCCGCTGGAAGCTCTTGGGACGGAATTCCTGCATACTTCTCTTATGTGAATGTCCCGACTGGTAAGGCCTCGTGTCCTTGGCTAGCGGATGGCGTGACCTGGTCGACGTGGAATCCCTGGACAGCGAAGCAGGCTGGATATCTGCGGTCACATAGCCAAGGTGCAGTCGTGTGTGCTGACGAGTTGGATGCGGAAGCAATTAGACTAGCCACGCCAGACTGTCTATGCGACGGAGCATCCTGAGCAGGAGGAGTAGACATATGCTCCGACTGACAAACGTACGTACAACAACATCTGGGTCCAGATGTTGTTGTAAGAGAGAGGGGCCGGGTAGACCTGGACGAGCTAGCTGCCGGACTGACTGGCTTTCTCCGTTCCATCATTGCCGCATTTCGTTGAGCACTTTGCCACTAGCTGTTCATTGCGACGACGGAAGCACACTTTTGAAGACATCACGGAAACATCACCCTGTTCTTGTTCCTCTGAAAAAGAGACTGAAAAAACAAGAGTGACCCTGTGGAGAGAGGACTGGCCTGGACCTCTCACCACTAACAATATACCGTGACACATGTCTCCAACGTTTGTCATCTGAATTGACACACACTGAGCAAGAATTAGTGCGAGTACACTGACTACGGAAAACACAATGAACATGAGAATCAGAGGAAGACTTCCTCGATTTCCAATTTGAACAATATTCTTTCATTCTGAAAAAATATTAAACAATCATTGCACTCGCACTAACCCTTGAAAAAACAAAGATACATAATAATAATATAATCCATTATAAAAATTTCGAAAAATAATTCAAAAGAAAAATTTTTTCGAAAAAGTTTCAAAATGAGCCCAAGTTTCCAAAGAGAACGATGAGCCCAAATGGATCCCCAAAAAGCCTAAGTGTGGACAAAAATTTTAAAACATATCTAAAAATTAATACTACACTTATGGACAATATTAATGTATCTGGCTATGAACAAAACTAAATAGAAGACAAGGAATCACTGTCAGAAGAAACCGTTGTCAACGTAAACAAAAGTGAACAAAAACCGGAAACAAGACTCCAGGCACTGAAAATATGGCCCGAAATCAGTAACCAATTTTAAACACTATCCGATGTAAAACAGAAACTTCTGTAACTATGCAAAAAAACTCCCAAGAAATTTCAGTAAAAAAATTACAAAAATTATGCCAAAAGCATGGGAGAATAGCAAGGGGAGGTATCAAGGAAAGAAAGAGAGGAAACACTGAACAAACCGTGGAAATTTCATAGCAGGAATGAAAACATCAGGCGCATGTCCCGAAATTAGCATTATGTAATCAGCGGGGAGGTATGAGTTCCCAACTCATGGGAGGGCCATCCCCGTCTGGGTCATTGGTAAGTATAAAAAATATATAAATTACTATAAATTTTTTAACATTTTTATACTGTACCAATGACCCAGACTTAGCTGAATAGAAAAAAGGCTGGAGGGCCTAGGACATAAAGGAAAATCCAATAGGCTCAATTACATGTAAACAGGATTATCCCCTCAAGGAGAAGAAGAGAACAGGTTTTACATGTATCTTTCTTGTTTGTATCAAAAAAGAAATACACAATACCATTCCGTAATTGAGTACAATAACATCAATGATCTCTATTAACATCCAGTATAACCCATTATACTAATCTTTTTAAAGAAAAGCCAATAAATAAAGATAGTCCAGAGAATGAGACTCTTTATACTCATTTAAAAGTGTCCGAGGATTGTATATTAGCGCTCGTATGACACGTGACATATACAAATGCTTCACACCGAGCTACACTTTAAAAATATTACATAAATGAGATAGACATTAGCTTTACACTTTAAAACCATCCCGGCACCGACTCGGAATTACTGACTCCAGAGGAGGTATTCCCTTGCTTTTCACTATAAAGCAAGTGTTATAAGGGAACACCACCCCCCCCCCTCCCTTCCCCTTGCTCTGGGTCAAATATCCCAGAATGAAGAGGGCAGCAGGACAGTCACTACCGGAACAGAAAGCCTGCATAACTATAGTTGCAACTGTTTAGTGGACGACATTCTGAGCAACAGATAACGGAACTAAACAACGTAGGTCGCCAGAAATGGACTCAATATTTCTAAGATAAAAATTTGTGAACGTGGAAGGCTGAGACCAATATGCAGCCTTCATCAGATCGGTAATAGCAATACTATTAGCATAAGCCTAAGATGTAGACAGTGCTCTTACTTCATGCGCCGAAATCTTAAGCACAGACTGCTGAGTTTTTCATAAGCAGTACAGATAGTTAATTGAATTCACCTTGCAATAGAATGGACTGTAATGTCCTTTCTATTAGGCAGCAGAGACAGAAAGAAATGCTTACGTCCCTTTCTGATAAACTCAGATCAACGTTTGTAAATGCGCATGGCTCTAACTGGGCAGGGCAAAGGCCTATGACCATCTGAAGACGGAAGAGCCTTAATAACAATAGGTTCAGGATACTTATTAGGAGCCTGATTCTTAGCCAAAAATCCAACATTAGTAGTTAAAGTAATAGTATTACCAACACTACGATAGTGAGAATCATCGACCGATAGTGCATGAAGCTCACAAACTCTTCTGGCAAAAGAGAAGGCTAAGAGAAAAGCTCTCTTATAAGATAAGAATTTGAAGTCCACTGTATCAGGTGGCTCAAATGGCACTTCTTTTAGCTTCAGAAGAACCCAAGCTAAATTCCACTTAGGAATTAACCTAAGGGTTCTAGGTCTATTTATCGAAAAGTTTTCACTAACTTAGATAAAGGGACATTAGATCCAATCTGTAACCTATCATGATGAACATAGGTATCCGATAGCATAGACCTATAACCCTTAATGGTTATTGGCTGCAGTTTGATCTCGTCAAACAAGTAGACCAGAAAGTTAGCAATATCTGGAATGGAAGGATCATAAATATCAATAGAATGATCCCTACACCACCTATAGAAAACCTTCCACTTAGCAGCATAATTTAGCGAAGAGGAGGTCCTCCTACAGTTAGAAATTGCGTCCACTGCTCGTCCTGTAAAATGCTTGCCGTGCAAGAAGGACCGCACAACGGAAATACGTGAAGGTTGAGATCTTGCGAGTTGTGATGCAGTGTGCGCGATTTCCCCTGTGAGAGAAGGTCCTCCTGTGGAGGAAGCTTCCGCGGAATGTCCCAGAACAGACACCTGAGAAGATTTATCCATGGTCTCAGGGGTGACAGAGATGCTACCAACAGAATCTTGCAGTGAGTTTGCTTGATTTTTAGCAATATCTGCTGAATAAACGGAGCTGGAGGATACGTGTATACTATCATTCCGTCCCAAAAGATCAAGAGAGCGTCTACTGCAAACGCTCGAGGATCTGGGCATGGCGACACATACGTCTGCAACTGATTGTTGAGATGCGTCTCAAATAAGTCTATTATTGGACGATCCCATTGGACGACACGGTATATGATGGACTGATAGAAGAACTTGATGCTCTAGGACAAACAGAAGGATCCTTTCCGTTAAATTGAATAACGGAATGGAATGATTACCTCCCTAGTTCCGAATGTACACTACTACTGTCGAATTGTCAGACAGAATTTGGACATGCGAATTCTGAAGAATGTTCATTCATTGACGTAGCACAAGCCATATTGACATCATCTCTTGATATTTATGTGCTTGTTTAGGAACTGCGGATCCCAAAGACCCTGGCATCTCGAATCCGTTGGGCTCAGAGTTGCGTCCCAACCTGTTTGACTCGCATCCGTCATTATCGTAAAACTCGGATCCAGCAGTTCCAGTGGTACTCCTTTAGTTAACCACTGAATATCTGCCCCAGTCTGAATCTCTTGTTTCACTTGATTCGACAAGACGATGTTCCATTCGAGCGAATAAGTCTTCACATTCCAATTCTGAGATAAAATATATGTGGAGTGGATTGAGTGCGTAGCCGCTACATCAGAATAAGATCCGCAGCGGGTCCGCACAAACCTGTCAGTCTCATGAATTCTCTCGCTGTTACTACATCTGAGTGAAGACAAAAGCGAGCGTAACAACTGACTAATATCGCTCTGGTTAACGGCAGATGAACGAGATAGTTGTGCATCTCTAAGCTCATTCCTACGTGGGTGAATGATTTGGACGGCACTAGATCAGACTTCTTTTCGTTTACTATGAAACTGATACGTCGGAGCAATTGAAGCAGACTCTGAACATCGTTCTGAAGCATTAACTTGCTGCCGTAACCCTGAAGAATGTCGTCCAAGTAGGCCGACGTTAGCACAGACGAATGAGCTCCGAAATGA